>OY744519.1:128292632-128437632 GCA_963556195.1 Sepiola atlantica | reverse complement strand
AAATAGAGACCACGTGTATTGCGAGGTCAACCGGTGACTTCCAAAACATGTCCCGCGTCTTGTGTTAATGATCTGGGGTCCTTATTGTTGTCTTGATCCATATATATATATATATATATATATATATATATATATATATCTCATCATAAATGTTTCATGCTATTTTCAATTTTCAAGTAAGACTTGTTCTGTTAGATGTTATCACGTTTTGAACATAAATATAATAACCATATTATTACACACAATTCTAATACAGAAAGCATCAGTTTCACTTAAATATTGCAAATGGCATGAACAACCGGTCTGAGAAGGGGTACATTTGCATATGTAATATATCGGGTATTCTAAAATTCTAACAAATGCAGTTGTATATAGTTGTATAAAAGTTTATGGCAAGCTACACAGAAATGTTTGTGTTTCACTCGGTAATTAATTCATGAGCATAAAGAGCACTTACTGAGCAAAACAAGAATTTTTGTGTCACTTTGTATAAAAATATGCTTATGCATATTTTTATACAACTGCTGAGCGCTATTCATGTTTTAAGCACTGTTGATGTAAATATTGCAACAAATATTTACACAAAATATATTATGTGATAATATAAGTATATATATATATAATGTATATTTCGGCAGCAAGTCATTTCTTATATAAGCGTCGTTAAAGACCACAGAGTTTTCTCTCTTCACTATCTTTCTTGTCAATGTCTCGACACGGCCGGCGATTCTTCGGTTTTCTGGGGTTAATTGGTCGAGTATAATGATAATGGAAATAACAAAAAATTAATAAATAATAAATAAAGATATATATATATGTATACATATGTAAATTAATAGATATATAACTAATAATAAAACTATAAATACGGCTCTTAGTAACAATAAGACACAGCCTCCTGAAGACGGTCAAGAGACCGAAAGCGCTAGAGGAATGGCCCACGACACAACGTTAGGTGCCATACTCCACTAATTAACACCAGAAAACCGAAGAATCGCTCGCCGCGTCGAGTAATTGACAAGAAAGATAGTAAAGAGAGAAAACTCTGTGGTCTTTAACGCCGCTTGTATATATATATATATATATATATATATATAAATTTACAGATCAAAGTTATATCATGCTGTGATTTATTGTCAGTTCGAAGCAAAGAAAAGCTGACATGTGTTTCTCAAAATATTCAAAACCTACTTGAAACAAAGTAGTAAACAAAAACCTCTCGTTGTCAAATGAAAACCATTGAATTTTATATCGATTTTTAAGAATCTAACCAATGAGCCGTTTTCAATGTGCAAACAAATTTTTCTTAACATTCGAATCTTAATGATTTGAAATCTTTTTTGAAGTGAGTCAATTTCCATTTTGCCATTGTTTTGTTGTTTCGTTTTTATGGACATTTGAATACTTTTTGCATGAAGTTTCGCTTTGATGGTGTACGATTTTCATTAGACAACAATTCTCTGACAACAGGAGTTTTTTGTTTACTAATTGAATTTGTTCAAGTATGTTTTGGATTCTCCTAGAAACACGTGTTAGCTTTTTTTTGCTTCGAAACTGACAACAAATCACGCTATGATATCACATTGATCTATTTATTTATAGCTCTATTACAAATTCTGAAGTAACTATTTAAAACTTTGAATATTGAGCTTCATTTTTTCTTTGGAATTTGATTCCCATGAGAACCGATCTGGACTATATAAAATAATTGTTGTATATATTATCACATAAGCATATAAATATTATATATGTTGGTGCAAAGTCTGGATCATAGACAAGCTACAATAGAAATTATTTTTATTTTTAACATAATTTTAATTATGTAAGTATTATTTATTCTTTAATTTATTATCTTGCCTAGATGACATACCATTAATAATTCTGTGAGATATGTGGTTTCAGCAGGATTCGGACTTTATCACATTTTGCGAATATATTTGGATGACAAATTTCCAGGGAAATGGATTGAACATCGAAGATTAAATGGCCACCAAAATCAATGGATTTGAGTCCTTTGGATCTTTTTTTTCTCATATGGACATCTTAAATCAGTAGTTTATGCCAACAAACCAAGAACTTTACGAACACTAGAAGATAGTTTTATTTTCTTGTGTGATTCTATGAGAAATTAAAACTCTATCCTTGCAAAGGTCATGTGTTTGGAAGAAGGTGGATATTAATTTAAACACTTATTGTATATTGTTATACAGAAAATTCTTTATGAGTCCAGACTTTCGCACCACCCTATATATATATATATATTCCTTACAATATCCGAAAATGTTTCAAATTGCAAGCTCAATGAGGTTGTATTACAAGCTTCAGAGCATATATACTTGAAAGTTAGATTCCAATTACCATAGGAAAAATTAATCCCAAACCATAATTTTCATTTATTGTTTTGGTTTCTTTATGAAAATAAAAAAATTGAATAAGTAAATGAAAATTATGGTTTTGGATTGATTTTTCCTATGTTCATTGGAATGCAACTATATATATATATATATATATATATAATGGTATGAAAATCTTTGTATGTGAAAAAAGCTTTATTTAGTCTATATGAGATTTCAATATATACTATATACCGTCTTCAGATAGGCAAAAGCCAAAAGAAGAAAAGATAGCGCTAACTTTCCAACAGTACAAATGAACAAGGAAAGAAAGACTGGAAGGAAAGAAGAGAAAAGGGAGAAATTGATTTCTGGTAACCTAGAAGGGTTCGGAAGCACTTTTTGTTTATCTGTAATCTATTTTGAATCTCTTGCTGAGAAAGTTTCATCTATATTTAATGTTTGGTTTTCAGTCTACAGGTTTTATACATGTTATATATATATTGTCATCCACAGATAACTGTTTTGCTCCTCAGTGTGGCTAGGTGTGACGAGTGTTTCAAGCCAAGATTCGAAACCTGGCTCTTTGGTCAGCAATCGGAACATCTTAACCTTACACTATTACATTCGCCACAAAATAAGGGAGTTTATAATGCTTATGTTTGTTTGCATTCACATTATCAACTGCTTAGAGAGCTCAGTTCTTTTTATGAAATGCAATACATTATACTAAGTGGTAACTCTTAAATCCCCTATTAGAGAGCTCGACCGATGAGTTGGTAGCAAATGTAGTTATCCACAGGCAGCTATCTCGCCATATCACAGCTCCTCAGTGGGGCTAGATGTGGCAAATGTTTCAAGTAGAGATTCGAAACCCGACTGTTTGGTAAGCAGTCAGGATATCTTACACTATATATAAAAACAGACTTTCTGTTAAATACAATGTACCTACTTTCAGCAAACTCGTATTCAAGCATTACCATTGCTTGACTAGTAAGTTTTCAAGCAATGCCTGTGCATGAAGCTTTTTTAAGTAAGGAAAGGCTTTGCACAAAAGCAATCCTACTCTCTGATTGCCACTCTGACCCAAAATAAAAGAGCAAGTTTACATCATTGGAAGAAAAAGTCACCACAGGGGTTATATCAGTTTTCCTTGTCCTAGTTACCTGCTTTAATGAGGGTTGAAGAGGACATTTTATCTCGATGGTTTTACCACGCTCTCAAATACTAAACTAAGCATATATATATTCCAAACAAAGGGAGCGACATCCATTGGCCAGTGAAAAAAATAGATAATGAGAGAGTAACAAAACCAAGGATTCTGATTGGTTAGTCGTTAGAGTGAACACTGATCTACTATAAAAACAACCGTAAAATGTAAATCATGCAATTAGTCTGATGATTTCCTCTGTGAATGAAACACAAACGTTTCTGTGTAGCTTACTTGCTAAAAGTATATTTTCATACTATATATATATACACACACACACTACATTCACACTTAGGGATCATCTTCTCCTTCTTACTCCTCCTGCCAGGTCATCAAATATGACAGAACCTTTGGATGAGAGTGCAGAGGTCATTCCTCACTGCTGAATATATATCTACAATTATCATATTTCTTCTTTCTATTAAAAGATGAACTTCTAATTTTTCCAGATGAATTTTGAAAATAAAATATTCAAAAAATGTCTTTGAAAATTCTTGTAAACCTGCAAAGTAATGTAATAGTTAAAGAAGTTGAAAATCTGCTTTATTTTAACAACAACAAAAAATGGCAACCTCTGTGATGTTGTTTTTCTGCTTGGTTCTTTTTGTTTTTTATGTTGAATTAGTATTATTTATGCACTCAACTTTCTGATTGGTTCTTTTTTTTTTCTTGTTGTCAAATTAATTATTTATATACATTTAGAAAAAGAAAAATTGTATTTTTGATGTAAATACATGATTATTGTTTATGACTTAGTTGTTGGCTTTCCATAAAACAACCTAAAATGTTTACCTTTTTATTTTGTTATTGAATGACTTTCAAAAAAAAAAGAAAGAATAAAAAGAAAAAGATGATCTACATTTGAATAAAAAGTGCTCAACGAAAAAGCAAAGGAAGAAAATATGAAAAATGAAAAGGTTTTGCTAAAACTTTTTAGCCGGGTTGACAAATTAAAATGCAATTTAAAAGAAACTTTGTTTTTAATGTCTTAATTCTTTAATGTAAATGTAAACGGTCCCGTAACGCCCTTTTTGCACCTTAAAGCTGCTGCATGCTAAATATCTATTTTACCCATCTCCCTCCAAAACATGCAGTTCAACGGCTTCAAAACAGTTTCATCTTACTCAATTTCACTCGCAAGGCTTCAGTTGACTCGTGGCATAAGGTTTTCAGACACTTGCCAAAGGTACTATGAGGAGGGATAGATCCGGAATCAATTAATTAGAATTCAAGCATTTTAATAATGAAAAAGTGTTTTTTTTTTTTTAAAGAAGAGAAAAATTATTGAATAAGAACTCTTATTTTAATGGCCTTGTGTCAACTATAGAATCACAAAAAGTTTTTTAAATGTTTAATTTTGTTGTAGAAAAAGTATTGCTTATATATCCTGAGCACAAATCGAAAACAATAGGGCATAAACAATAAGTATATAAACAATAAATATATAAATATGTACATAAATAGACTGACGTGAAGATGCACATCTTGCCTCCAGACACATGGTTGGTGATGCTCCTTGAATCATTAGATGTTTCGGGTCTTTCACCATCATGCACTCCCCTCCAGGTGACCCAACCGAGGTTGATCAAACCTTAGCTTGTATCCAGATAACTAGCTACTATGATCATGATTTTTTCCCTTTTTAGCTATTTTGAGGTGGCACTTCATATGTGTGTCTCTCCTTTACTTGTCCAAATTACTGAATACTTTGGCCAGACAACAGGACGACAAATTCCCTGCATCTCAAACTCCAATCTCTATCCTGCCTGCTGGCATATATATATATATTTTTTTTAGAGGAGAAAGAAAATATAAATACAGACAGTATAAAATGGTATGTTTAAAGGATAAATATCTGACAGGATGTATAGACATAAAAAGGAATAATATAAATAAACAAATCCAAACTACATAGAGCAAGAAAATTTAACACAGGTTCATGCTGATTTTGTTTAATTTATGAAACTTTGTCAAAAAAGCATTTTATTGAACAGTCAAGTAGATATACATAAATGGGAGAAAGAAAGACCCAAAGGCAGGGATAGCGTTAGGATGGGAGGGAGTAGGGTTGGTAGTAGGATGATGTTGAGTATGTATTCACAACAGATGATTGGTTGATGGCAGTATTTTGGTAGTGAATAGTTATGTCATCATCATCATCATCATCATCATCAACCGGTTTATTTGTTGAATCAGGCCACAATTAATCCTCTGATGAGGGTGGGGCCTGATTGTCTAGTCTCGAAATCTAAGTCTTCCTCTCCACTCCTGTCCTTGGCAAGGCTTGATGGAATCCATAGGCCCTGAAGATCCACGCATCTTGGGATCTACGAAGCCCAAGACATTACCAGCAGCATTAGTGCTACTGGCACTGCCTTTCTTTTTTCCTGTAGGAAAAATATGTACTGCTAATTTTGCTTATTTTTTTTATGCATAAAAGTCTATAGAAATGCTTCCAGAATGTTTTGAGTAAATAAAACACTTTAGTCAATTATACGTAAGTTACATTTTTCAATGAAAATAATTTATGTAGGTATTTTTTCTGATTACGTTTTTTTTTTAGTTGGAAAAAACTCACTTTGATTATAAACTGAGCCCCACCTCAATTTGATCCTCCGTTCTTTCTTTTTTAATATATAGATATATATATTTGGCTTATACATCATCATCATCCGATTTATTTTTAACAAGGTTTTAATTAGTCCTTTATAAGAGGGTAGGGCCTGCCTGTCAACCTTGAGCAAAGTCTTCCTCTCCAGGCTCGGTGGTTGCGAGGATCAAAATTCACAATCCCCAGGTCTGCACGGTTACGTTTACACAGCTCATCCCAAGAGAGCTTTGGTCTTCCAGCCTGCCGACTTCATGCGATGGATATGTTTCTGACTTTGGAGATCCAGCTGGAGTTATACATGAATATTTATTTAATAAAGCGATGTAGTTTTCTTGAAGCATTGTGTGCAATATGTATATAGAAGAGTCATAGAAGGCTATCACAATGCAATAAGTGAAAATATGCCGATGTTGAGAAGGACAAAAACAAAGTGGGTTTTTTTTTTTTTGTTTTTTTAGTAAATCTTACTTGATTCAGTCTCAACTTCTACATAATGTGTACCATATTCCAACAAGGACTTACCTCAAAATATATTCTGGAACACGGTTACACACATTAAATAACTGTGTAGAAATTAAGAATAAAATTTTTTTTTTAAATATATGTTTTTGTCATCCTTCTCAACATCGGCATATGTCCATGAATATTTATGATATATTGGATATTAAACTTGAAAGGATACACCACGCTATGTAAATAGTATAAAATTAAAATAAAGAATTTATTTCTCTCAAGACTTAATTAAGTAAATCAAATAGAAAGGGATGGAAAACAATTGATTTCTTGACCATTTTTTTTTTTTCTGAGTCCACAATCCCTAATTTGATTCCCGGTGACTCCAAATGAATGTATATTATACTATTTTATTACCATAACCTGCTCGAGGTAATATTAAATTAAAATATATATGGTTTGTAAGTGTATCTTTGGTGGTTTCAGACTTTTAGCCGGACAGACAGAAAGACGGAAAAGACAATTTTCTTTTATATAATAGATATTAAGATATGAAGGATTTTTATTTGGATCCAAGAAATTATTTATCCCCTTGCCAGGGTGAGACACAAACTATTGCTGGTATTTCTTATATAGCATAGTAATTATTAGAGCTGCAATGATGTGTTATTTTTTCACAATAAGCAACTTCCTATAAAATATAGATCAAAATACAAGATTTATTTAAAATAATTCTAGAAAAATGTTTCTAAAATTGAAAAGTATATATTTAAAAAAATTTAAAACTAAAATGTGTTACTGTTTTATTGGTGAGACTGTCATGTTTGTTTATTGGCAGTGAAATATTAACTAAAACTTCAAAATGGTCAATGTTGTAAATGTGTGTGTGTGTTTATACTGTTGTAAATGTGTGTGTGTGTTTATACTTTTTTCCACAAAAAGTTTTTAAAAAAATCATTAATATCATCAAAGGAAATTTACCAATGCATCGGCAAACTTGAAAATATTAAGATGCCTCAGTGATTCGTTGCACTCCAACTAATTATCCATATGGATTTATTATCCATTCTTTTTTGTACATATTAATTTTATTTATTCATTCATTATTTTGTTTTATACAAATATGCTCCGATGTCGACAAAGTATTTTTTTTTTTTTGCCAGGGAAAATATGTAATTAGATTGCTTCTGTGTTTTTTCATTGTTTTTTTTAGGAATGTTGATAATCCTACTAATTGAAAGAAAATTGATTTTTTAAGATTCAAAGTTGATGATTTTATTAAACAACATTTAAAAAAAAAAGAAGAAAAGTGTGATAACAATTTAATTTATTTCTATGAAGTGACTGAAATTAAAACATATTCAATTTTATAAAAATGAATATAACATTTGTTATGTAATGTATATGGCCATGATAAGTCTCTCTGATTGTCCAGTGTGGTGGGTGAGGCTGAACTGCTGGAGAAGCTGCTGAACTATCAAAATCATTTGAAGGATGCTTTTTCTGGCTGAATAAAACTCAACCGTACTTACAAATGAATAAAATTAACTCCAAGATGATTTGTCACTGAACAGTTGGCCCTTTATTTGGGGTTTTCACAAACAGCAGACAGCGTGGGGAAGAGAATGCAAGACTCATATTTATTCTGATTTAAGAACCCATCTTATGTGTTTATCAACTCATTTCCAGTTACTAACTGATCTATGATTTAGCAATTCTCTTCTTCCCTGATGACATCATTCTTCATCTTGTTGTTTTTTCTATCTTCTGTTCCCATGTTAATGATTGATCTGTCCTGTTAACCCTGCCAGACAGCATGCCCTTGAACGATTATAAGTACAACCAAGTGCAAAATTACTATTACTTACACAGCCGACACTCAAATATCTAACACATCGAGATGTGTGTAATGAATCCATAGTTATTACTGAAAAAACAATTGTACCTACAATAAATCCATCAAATGTGGTCTTCTCTCTTCCCAAGCCACCCCAGTTGTACCTAACGATATCACCAGGCTTTGTTGGTATGTTGTTAAATAAATAGTATACCAAAGTAGATTCTGTCCAAATCCAATCCTGGCTGACACAATTAAACTCTCTACTCAGATTTTAATATTTGAAATGAGATCAATAAAGAATTACCTCTCCTTAATTTTTAATTTAAGTGAGGATTGTTCTTGTTCTTATGATAGAAAAGTAAAGTCTACTCTAATTTTTTTTTACATTATTTTATCCCAGTTCTATTCAGTATTATTATGCATTCTTATTTGTATCGGCCCATTTTGCATCATGGTTAATGTTCACTAATGGGCTGGGAGACTGGGGTTCAATCCTTGGTCAAGTTATACCAGAGACTTAAAAAAATAATCTTGCTATGCTTCCTTGCTGAACACTCGGCATTATAAGGTGAGTATCAAGGGTAAATGGAATAATTCAGTGCTGCCCTCCCCTACATCTCTATGTAGTAGCCAATGAAAAGGGAACCTTCGGATCGCCCTCGACTATGGTTGATACATTTATTTTTTCAATTTTCTTTGTACATATGAATTTATATTTTATTTCTTCATTATTTTATGAACCTGGTAGAATATACAGATATACATGGAGTTTAATTTCTTTTCATAGAAAAAAATGTCGCAAAATTAGATTGCTTTCATCATTATTTTGTTTATTGGTAATCCTGCTAATTAAAAAAATAAATGTATTAAACAGGCTCAAAATATGAACTTCTCTATGAATTTATTTTATTTGTTTTAATTCACTGCCCAAATAGAGTTCAACTTTTAATTATATTGAAACAAAATGCATTTTTGTCACCCGATTTATATATATATATTATTGTTTTTGTTTATTTTTGCTTGTATATTTTAATTGTTATACGGCAAGTCTTCTGTTAAAACCTCTCAACGTGATTTAATAATAGTGATATAAATAAAAGGTGTTAGGATTTCCGATCAAGGCGGCAACAGGTTGAATGCTGGTGGTGGTTGTGACCATGCTATCACTGCTTGGTGTTGTGTTGCTTCAGGAAGCTGCTGCCAATCCTTACATCTAGGTACACTTTTTTCAAAATTCTTGGCAAAGTCTTTTCAGCCTGTGTTTGCTCTGCCATCTTGTATGGCAGTGAGACTTGAGGTTTAAACACGGCTGATCTGCAACGGATTCGGCGTAATGACCGTGCCATGATCAAGTAGATGTGCGGCAGCAAACTAGAGGAAAGAACTCCTTCAACTGTGCTTCATCAGAAGGTTGGTATTGGTGAGATTTTGGATGCTTTATGCACTCGGTGTCTCAGGTGGTTTGACCATGTTAAGCATGCCATCTATTGCATCAACTCCATAACACATCTGTATTAAAGAAGTGATTTGGATTCATGCAGTATGACTGATATCAACCCTTTGTATTGAACTGCATGAGACGTTGCCTGGTGATGTCCACCCTGAGATCTTGGACATTTGCTGCACCTTAAATACCAAAACTGGATGTATCTTCCTCATAATGAAAGTCTAATTGATTAATATTCTAAATGTATACTTTAAAACCTTTAATTTTTTTTATTGAAATCATAAACCAATGAAAGCGCTAAATTAATGGAAGTCTTGCTGTACATAAAAGTTATCTGTTCATGTTTGAATATTCTAATATTGACATTTTGCCAGACAGCCCTTTTCTTATTCAGATAACCATTGATTGAGCACCAAGTTTTGAGATTATGAAGTTGTTTATTTAAATTTAAATCGACTTGTTCCATTTTTATGAGTTTGTGGTTGCTATGTAAGTTTAATGGACCACCCCTCTCAGAGAATCCGTGAAGAATGTGCTTGCGTAACTGATAAGAGAGGAAGATTGTTAATGTTAGATGACAGAGGAGTTACTTCCCTGTAATTATTATACAAAAAGTGGAGACTATTTAAGGAAGACATGCTGATTGCTCATGATGAAAGAACTGTATCAGTGAATGTCTATGGAAAGTAAAAGTTCTTTGTGCTTTAACGGAATTCCGCTTTCTTTTTTTTATCCTGAAAAAAAGCTGATTTCTGCTGAGAGCCTTCCATAGATATAAGTTCTCCACTTTTTGGTCAAAATCCCCTTTTTTTATAATAGAAAAAAAGCTAATTTCTACCAAATCTCTAGAGCCTTCATTATTATCTTTTCTTTTCACTGGATTTTATTTATTTCTCTCTTTCTTGTTCTTCCACTCTCTCTTGCTTTATCTTTATTTCTCTCTTCCTGTCTTTTTTTACCTTCCTTTTTTCTCTTATGACGGTTCTTTCTTGAAAATGTTAATTTTGCTGTGAAGGCTAACTTAAAATGATTCATGATGAAGGTAGGAGAGTTAGACGACTTTTGTTTCATCAAAAAATGACTTCCTGTCTCTTTCTCTTAAATTATTTTTAGTTATTTTTGCACTTCCCTCTCAACACACACACACACACATGGGGGAGGGTAGCCCGTCAAGTTGGGAAATTCATCTCGATTTGGCTAAGATCAAAGTGTAGTATCTGTTCCGATGGATACTGCACCCCATAGTCTTGGCCTTCGGGGCTTGATTTACGCCGGTCTATGGGTCTGTCCTGTGCAGTTCTAGGAGGTCCACCCTCCCAGGCTTCGCCTCCCTTCTTTGGGGAGGAGTAAGTTTATTGCTTACTGCCTGAGGCGCCCCTACCGGGGAATGCCGACGGGGCTGCCCAGGCAATTTTTAAACCCCACTTTCTCGACCCGACCTTGGGTCACATCTTACTTGTGGGAGTAAGATAAAAACTGGCCTTGTGCCTAACTCCTGGAGAGGAGTAAATCAATACTCATATCCCTGGAGGAAACATTAACATTTGGAACTACACTCTGCTACCAAATGTTAATGTTTCCTATACTTTCCAAAGACATTCATTGGTACACTTCCTTCACCCTGAACAGTTAGCACATTTGCCTTAAAGAGTCTCCATTTCCTGAAAAATTCAAGGGAAGTAACTTTTCTGATTTGGGGAATTAATGTGACTGGCTCTCATTTTGATTGTCTCAATTGTTTTGGGTCATTTTTCTTTTTGTCATTTGTTATGAATTTTCAAAATTAAACAATTTATCTGTTATTTCTTTACCGTTTTACATTGAATTATCCCCCCACCTCTTCCGTGTTTCTCGGTCCAAATTAAAATCATTTACATAAAACTGATATGCATTATTATTACAATATTTGAGTGGACATCTTTATAGATATGATTTTGATAAAACAAAATCTAGACAACACTGCACCGTATTTCTTTTTAGATATATTTCAAGCTATCTAATTTTTAAACATTTTGATGGTTGGATTATAATAAGACTTTCTGTTCTTTTTGTGATATACATCAGAAAGTGTTGCAAATCGTTTCAATGATGATTATGAATTTTAAAAAAACTTATTTTTAAGACTCGGAAAAACAAATTTTGCTAATTGCAAAACTCCATTGCTTTTTCTGTATTTGAAATAGAAGGGAAGCAGTTTTTAAAAAAATACTTCATATTTTGCATGAATATTAGGAAAATAAAATTTTAACAAGTTAATATAACAGTATCTTTAATGAGAAATTTGCTGTATTGAAATTAGTCTCATATTCTGCATTTTACTAAGGTGGTAGGTGGTGTGTGTGGTGGTGGTGGGATAATTCAAAGTTAATTTTCAACATTTCCAATTATCTGCCAAAATATCTGGAAAGGAGATTTTTTCTCTTCCTCCTTTTAAATTGTTTTTGTTTTCTTTTTGTAAATGCATTATTTTTTTCTTGTCATGTATTTTCTTCTTTAAAACAAAAAATATCCAAAAATAAAATTGTTTAAATGCTCAATGTCTTGACTTTTTTTTTATATATATTCATTTTAACTATCAAAATAACTATACTAATTTTCTTTCCTCCTCGACTGGATAAAAATAAAAACTTTCAGAAAACTTTTGTTGCATCAAACCTATTTTCAAAGTTGCACGTTTTCAATCATGGGCCGCATCCTAATTTTTGAAACACTATTTAGAAGCTTCCCAGAAAACATATTCTTTGTGTGAAACAAAATAATTTTTCTTTAGATATAACATGAGGTTATTGTCTGGAAAAGTCCAAAGAGGTTGCTAGTGATTTAACAGAACCTGAGCACGTTTACCTGATTTCAAGACGAATCGAAGCCATCTGGGAAAAACGGAGAGACCTGATGAGACACTCAGGTAGAGAGAAAACTAAAGAAGAACTGGAGTGTTGGAGAGGAGAAAAATTCGAGGTGCCTGTAACTGAGTTTGTCGAAGGAAGGGGTCGTCGGCGGAAGCGGTTAAGTGATAGCCCTGGAGCACGGACGGAAAACAAAATCTTGGATCCGATCATCCAACAACTTGAGGATCTAGCTGCAGAGCAAGACGTTGATCCAGAAGTACTACTAAACAAGCTTGTCGACCGTTCTCGAACAAAGTGGACGAAGGAGAAGCAGACAAAATCGTCTGTCCCTGTTGTTGATGCTTGTGCAATGATATACAATGTGAACTTATCTTTACAACAGTACCAAAAGGTCAAGACAATCTTGGAAGAGTTCGGTATCACATTGCCTACTCGAAACAAGATAGATGATTTCAAGAAAACCTTGATGTGTGAATTCATTGTCGAATCAACGAAGACTTCTTGTGAATTCCCCGTATTGTTGAAAGACACGTTAGTCTCCTTACTCAATATCAATGGAATTTGTATTTCTAATGATGACTGCATCCAAGTTGATGGTAAGCTTGGAATTGATGGCTCTGGTTGCCACCAGATTCGTCATCAATTGGTAGAAACAGAGGGAGAGGATACTGAAGAAATCATAGATGACAAAGAAAAGAAGAAGAAAAAGAGTAGCTATCTTGGAATATTCTGGTGTCCATTGACGATCCAGGTTAACAATTTGGTTGTATGGTCAAATATTCTTCCAAATTCTACAATGCTGTCACGTCCGTTGTGTCTTATGCGAGAGAAGGGGAATCGTGAGAGTATCTTAACCAACTTCCAACCATACATCAATGAAGCTGAAAGGTTTGAAACACCTGTTAATGATGAGAAATTTGATGGACACTCAGTCAAACTCTGTTTCAGAAAGGTATGATTTACCAGATTTACAACAGATCGACGGTTTCTTACAGTTCAGCTGATTTTAGCCCATTTTGCCAGATTTTTGCATAATAATGGAAATTTTGATCTGTCCATAAAACTTTTGGGGCAGATAGTAGGCTATGTGCATATGTTAGCCAAGATGGTGTATTTTAAACATTTGAAAACCCCAGGCCTGCATCTCCTTGCAAAATAAACTTCTGACATCAACATTTTTTATTTTCACAAAAAAAGGCAAAATTCACACTGTGCGGTCACTCTCTAATGGTGCAATAACATTTTTGGTATCAAAAATTCTAAATTTCATTTATATACATATATATGTGGCTTATTTAAAACATTATTGTATGTGTTTTATGAAAAAGTCACACTTAAGATTGTAAAATGTACCATATTAAGGACATTCCATCCCAAAATATGTTTTTTTTTGTCTGTTGAGCTTTTTTGCAGAAAAAATGATGATTTTGAACAACCCGCAAATCAACCAACTTCAATTTGCTGTAATAAGTCCAAAAGTGGACTTTTTGAGCTAATTTTTTTTTTGTTGATTCACATTTGCTTTCTAGTTTCACTGTAAAACATTTTCACGGCCATCTGAGCATAGTCAAAAATTTATTTTTTCCACTGCTGGTTCACACTGTGAGGCTGTCGTCATTAGGTTCACAAGAGGTGCAGTGAAATGGACTGTGGAAGATGTGCTGATACTGCTCGTCTAATTAAAGGCAGACCCTCTACTAGATTCTGAACAATCTGCAGAAGTTTAAAGTTGTGGACTCATTTTATGATATGAGGGTGGGGTGAATTAAATTCGATTTCACATGTACAGTCTGCATGGGGGGGGGGGCAAGTTTTATGAGCTTCTTACCATGTTGACCTGTCATTCACTTTTACTTGTAACTCGAGGTTGAGTTTACAACAGCTGCATCCGTAGTGCAATTTTATAGAGAATGGTGAGCTCCTATTAATTCGGTCTTTCTGAGGATGTAGAGAAATGATAATGTTATGGTTCGGTGGATTTGTGGCGTGCGTCTTCATGACAGTTAGTTCTGACTCCCTGCTAGGGTGTCCAAACTGGAGTCAGCTCTGCATTGCAACTGCCTACAATGATATGGACATGTTGAACAAAGTTCTGATTGGATAAACAGATGTACACACATCTCAGTTGAGGGTAAGTGAGGAAAAGGTAGACCGAGGAAGACTTGGAATGACTCCATGCGCAGATGACCTCCAAGCAATGGCGGCATATTGAAACCAATGTAAATGATAGAATTCCATGGAGAAAGTCACTTCATCACGCCATGGCCAACATGCAAGCCACATCTGATGTGGAAAAGACACGTTAAACGAAGATGTTTGACAGATACTACTGATCTGTTCTGATGATACTACACTTCAACTTTTTTGTTCTCGGTCAGTGAAGGAGAAATCCTTCTACACTGAAGTAATTTTAATTTTCGTTCCAATCCAGAGCACCTTTCATTTAGTATCAAATTAGTATCAAATTCCTACAACATAACTAAAGGAAATTAACGTTTGAAGACCTGCCCATCGTTGGATTAAGATGGGGGCGAATTGATATCAGGAGAGGTTACAACCATAAATCTATATAATACAAAAAAAAAAATCTGATAATCTTGCTGGTTTGTCTGCACATTGAATGTATTATATAGTGAGAGGAAGGGTAAATGAGACAAGAAGTGGTTGAAAGGGAATAGAGGGAGAGAGATAAATACTAGTAGAAGTATGAGGAGCGTAAGAGAATGACAAATAAATGTAAATGACAGTTAACCCGTAAACAGTCATTTGTCTGCTCAGTCACCATAGCAACAATGGTTTTAATTGGATGACAGTTTTATTCAGCAGCAGATGGTAAAACTGTTTATTTTTTGTTGTAACTGACATCTCCGCTTTATTCTTGGAAGCACACACTAACTTTATTCTAACTCTCTGGATGTACTTTTCAAATATCTATTTATCTTCAGCTGAGGACACTAATTGTATACGGTAATGTACAATGTAGAAACGTTGACCCAACTGGTCACAGTTCATCTAGCAATCTTTAAAAACAAAATTACATCACTTTTTTAAAAAAAATAATTAATGAAAAATGTTTGTCACCACTACAAAGAAAAAAAGCTTCCTTACTTCATTTCCATTTTTTCTCCCTCTTGGAACATACAAACTCAGACAACTTTTGAAAAAGCAAAAAAAGAAGGAAAAAGAGATAAGCTGATTCTGCCCCCCCCCCCCCCCCCCAATGACTTATGCAAAAATGAATCATTTCCTGGCCTTCAAATTAGGATAAAAGTGTAGTATGTCTTTGGTCAGTAGGGTAGGTCGATTTTTCACTTAAAAAAAAAAAAAATTAACTTAACTTTAGCATAGAAAGTTGTGTATTGGTCTAATAAATATCGATACCAAAAACTAGATCTCTTTCTTACACGGTTATTTGAGGAAATGACATCAAATATCGTCTGCATAAATGTATTGACAATTTTTCGTTTATGCAAATTCAACATTTAAACCAGAAAAGATGATCATTTAATTTCATTAAAATAAAACAAAAGATAACTAGAATTGACCCCCCCCCCTCATCAACAGATGAAACTGATTTTTACCTCATTACTTTAGCTGTAAGAGTGATGAAAATCTAAAAATTGAAATAAAAGCCGATTCTTTTTTATAAATGATACAAAAGCAAAACAAACAAATATGTACACTGTTGGGCTCAAATAAGGTGATAAGTTGATTTATAAATCACAATTTTAATTTGAACATCTCTTGAAAAACTAATTGGAGATTTGAACATGAAAACTGAATAAAAAGATTTCTCTAATAATTGTTAATCTTGAAAATGTAAATTTTGTACAATAATTCTGCTTAGTGATTAACATATAGTGCTAAATTGCTCTGTGTAAGATCTGTTAGGAGCAAAAAAAGGCCTCATTTTGTGACGCAACACTTTTACAATTATCTGCCATTTACTGATTGGGAAGCTTCTGTTGTTAATTGACTGCCCTTTCAAACTTTAAGAATGTGAGGGCAAATTTGCCAACTCTAATTTTGGGCCATTCATAGCTGACTCCAAAGGTTAATTTTCAGAAAATCCTTCTATAAATGCAGGTTCGCTCCAATTTATATTCTTTAAAGAGTTGGGAGCTCAAACCAAAGCTTGGCTTGAAAATTGATTGTTATTTTCTTTTTTAATACCTTCAACTCCTGAAAGAATATAAAAGTTCATTTATTGAGTTCACTTAAAAATGTAATTGGTCCCCCGATTTATAAAATCGGGAGACTTATGTTTTGAGGCATTTCCGTCCGTCCGTATTTTTCTCCACAACCATCCATTGAATTTCTCTGAAATTTTGCATGAAGTTGTAACTTTGGTCAGGTTAGAAAGTGACATTCTCCGATTTTTGAAAAAAAATCTGGTTAGCCCCCCAGGAGGTCAAAAGGCCCCAAAATGGCAAAAAATGACATTTTTTGCCCATAACTTTTCATCCATCCATTCAATTTCTCTGAAACTTGGCCAAAATGTGGAGGCAATTGTTCTTAATAGAAACTAAGTATCGCTGACCTTGGAAAAAATCTGGTTCGCGCCCCCAGGGGGTAAAAATCCCCCAAAATGGCAAAAAATGACCATTTTCTTCCATAATGTTTGATCCATCCATTCAATTTTTCTGAAACTTGGCCAAAATGTAGAGGCAATTGTTCTGGATATAAAATGAGTATCCTTGACCTCAGAAAAATTCTGGTTTGCGCCCCCAGGGGGTCAAAGGGGGGGGGGGGTCAAAAATGCCCCAAATTGCTCAAATTTATTGCATTTTACACTCGCCACATCGAGTCACATACAGAGGGGGACCACGCACGCGCAGCTTGTTTTAATTGTTCTGAAATTAAAACAGAACTTGGTAAATGATTCAATAAATCAATAAAACCAATTTTATATGAATAAGTGACCAGAATTTTTTGTTGCTTCTACCCTCACTGCAAGTTCGTCTGATTTTACCATTGAGTACAACATATTTTCAAGCAGTAAAGCAAAAGCATTATGCTGTCGATTTTTTTTATGTTATGCATTGGATTTCAGGTGACTGTTCCTGGATCATATCGAAAATACAGTTGTTGGTTATGGAACTTATCCCTTTTTATCTCAAACCATCTAACTGCATATATATCAATGATGAATTAAATGAAGCTGTAAAGTTTGCAAGGCTTCTCTTTTGGGTAAGTACCATATCTCGATCATTAACCTGGATCAATGATGAATTAAAGTGGATCAAAAATTAAAATGAGTGGATCAAAAATTAAAGTGGATCAATGATGAATCAAATGAAGCTGTAAAGTTTGCAAAGCCTTTCTTGTGGGTAAGTACCATATCTCGATCATTAACCTGGAGCCAAAGTTAACTATCTTGCCTGATTTATAGGCACAATTTTTGAAACAGGGATATTTGACACTAAATTTCCTATGAGTGAGATATTCACTTTTGTAATTTGTGAAAGTCAATTGGCATTCCGGTCCATTTGCTTACTTTGCCTCCATTTTTGCCCAACAATTCTTTATACAACAGCATGTACTTTATATTTCTTCTATCAACCCAAATACAAACAAGTTTTTCCACTGTTTCATTATGTCTTTGATGGAAACTAGCTTTCATTTTTCCCTTTGCTCTATTTTACATTTATAAATACTTTTTATATCAACATTAGCGGAAGTGGGTCGTCTCAAACAAAAGTCTAAAAGCAAGGCTGGAAGAAACATCACCCCTAATAAACTCAATAGCTTATCGAGGAATTTTAATTAAGCTGTAAGGTCCCAAGGGAAGACTCTCAGACTCAAAATACTCATCTTCCATTTCATCACTATTAGAAAATGATTGAGCGGGAAAGAATAGTATTCTGGTCAGGAAAATTTTCTGGCATCATTAATGTGAGTAGAAATTGGAGTGTGTCTTTTTCCAACCATTTTTATCAAAATATTTTAAAGAAAATGTATTGTATGATATTATCAGGAGTTAAATTGAATGAACATTTCCAAATTACACACACATCCACGGCAATAGCTGAATCCTTAGAAAATGACCTCCAGTCTGTAGTAGAATGGGGTCAAAAATGGATGCTATGGATCATCCATTTTTGGTTCCATTTTACTATTAATTCTCCCAAGACAACGCTCCTTTTCTTTAACAATTATAAGAAATCTTTCCAACCACCGATTTCTATGGCTGATAGCACCTCTCCCGAGAGTACAATGTTCAAACTCCTCAGCCTAACATTCACAGACAACATGAATTGGAATAAATATATAGAAGATACTACCAAGTCGGCTCCTTCTACCGGGCTAGTAAGCTTCACACCTGTCACTATCCTATATATTTATAAAGCCACTATTCGCCCATGCATGGAGTATTGTTGCCACATCTGGGATGGTGCACTAGTCTCTCCCTCTTGGACAGAGTACAAAAGAGTCTTTTACTTAATACGTCATGCGCTGTCGCCCAGGCTCCAGTCCCTGTTCCATCACCGCAATGTTGCATCCCTGTGATTGTGTAACAAGTATTTCCACAAAATGTGTTCTAATGAACTTATTGCACTTGTACCCCTTCAACATAAATACCTCAGATAAACCCAACTAGCAGCAAAATCCCACCCCATTCACTGTAGAGGTCCTCAGATGCCAGAAAACTTTCTAGTCCAACAGCTTCTTTCCTTGAACCTCTTGCCTTTGGAATACTTTCCCGGCTTGTTGTTTCCCCTGACTGTACCAACATGCAGAAATTTAAATGTAATGTGAACAAACATTTTGCTGCACAAATCCCCACTTAGGATGCCTTCTATAAATCTGCCACCTTATCACAGTAGTCCATTATGTCTCAGTGGCAATATGTCTTGTTTGGGGTGGATAAAAGTAAAAAAACAAAATTAAAATTGAAAAAATGTGATAAAGTAATGTAAAATCCACCCATTACATTAACTCTTATCCTCGGGTGTATTTTTTTAACTTTGATAAGTAGTGACTCATTTCACTTTCCAGGCCTTCAGGCTAGAATCAAAATATATTTGTTCTGTCCTCACTCAGAGGAGAAATACTTCTTGACTCTGGAAATTTTAATTTTTGTTTCGTTCTGAATGCTCTCTTTTGGGGAGCTGCATATCCCCACATAAAAACTGACCTTTCCCCTTGTACGGAAGCAAGTAAATTGGAACTCATTTCTTATTTGAGTTTTATACTAATAAGTGTGAAAATCAGAACAAATAAACACAGTGATTTTTTTTTAATAATTAAGTCTATTTTAATATAATATTATTTAGTTTAAAATGTACATAAATTACAAGTCTATTTTAATAGAAAATACAATGTTTTTGTATTATTAAAGAAGTGTTGTTATTAAATTATTATTAAACAAATGGTTATGGGGAATTAATTCATTACGGTAATTAACCTAGTACAAATTAAACCGGATTTGTAAGTAGTTATTGTATTTTAAATCAAATATTTTACAGCATTTCATTTTTTTTTAAATTAACTTTTATTCAATTTATTGAGAACAGTATGAGTATTGCAATTTAAAATATCTATTATGAAATTTCTGCAAATAACGACAACATTTTGAAGAAAAATATTTTGTGTGGTTATTCTTCATGGTAATTTGTAACTTCGCAAACCACAGCTTGTTACAATTAAAAAAAAAAAAAAAAAGAAAAAAAAAAAAAAAATCGACCTACCCTATTGGTCCAGAGGAGTAGGGCAATTTTTATTTTTGTCCCATGCAGAGTGACCCTTCTTTAGAAGTTGGATATCCTCTCTCCCCCTAAAAAAACTACCTTGTATCTAATTTTGCCCTTGTGAGGAAGCAAATAAATAGGGAGTTATGCAAAAATTGCACCTCAGGGCTGTAGAGTGGGAGTCAGAGCAAATCCATTGCTTTAATAGTTGGAGTTGGTGAAAATTGATTGAAATGAAGACACACGATCAGAAATGCCTTTAAGGGATGTTGTTTGAAATGAAGTCAAAAAATGAAGAAATTCATATTCAAAGCAAATCATTTTATCAACTTAAAATACAAATTAAAAAGATGATGGACGGAAGAAAATGCATCTTGTGGAAATGATTTTATATGCAAACATTTTGTGATTTTCTTTTTAATGGAAAACATCATTCTGCAGACATGATTTTTTACTAGATTGAGGAAAAAAGTTTCTGCGCTGTGTTAAAATTATGATTTATTATACATACTGCCAAAAAAAAAAAAAAACAAGATTGAAGAATTGAACACTATCGAAGTTCAGTGCTTAGCCATAACTTGACAAAAAATAAATTAAGAAATATCTGTATGAGGTACGTATCCGTGATAGAAAGCATAGCGTACAAACAAAATCACATGAATTGACCAAGTCGGTTTTTTTTTTTTTTACAAAAAAAAAAAAATTTTTATTGCTAAAAGACAAGCGTCGATCTCTCGTCGCCATGTTTGAAAACTAAGGGAGATAACTCCAAAAATTCCAACTTTTGCGAACTCTTCAAAAATAAAGTTTAGAATCAACCTTGTACATAGTCGTAATCAGTACAAATTATCATTAATCGCTTAAAAATGATTTTCTTTTGTAAAACAATCAAAAACTATTTGATCAATTTTTCTTAATTATTTTATTTCATGTCGGTCGAGTTATGAATAAGCACCGGAAGTTCTGTTACATCCAGCCTATCCAGTTAAGACGTTGCTCTATCTGATTACAGTCTGTTACAATCAATGTCGATTTGAGTCTTTCAATGAAGTTGAAGAAGCCTGTTAAGGATTGGTATTTGAGAAAATCCAATAGCTTGCAAGACATTGGCAGAGGGTGGGCAATGATGATCTTTATTTTGAAGAACAATTGTTATTCATGCATAATGAATTATTATTTTAACACGGCATACAAATTTTTTTCCTCAACCTAATGTTTCGCTATACAAACATTCCATTCTCACTCTCATTCAGATGCAAATAGCTTAACATTAACCTTGTTTCAATGTTAGCGTTTAAAACATCAAAGCAATTTCATATTTAAGGGTTTTATTATTTATGGTTGCCAGCATGACAGTTGCTGCTGCTGATTATCTATTCGGACAATCTCAGCCCATCGTTTAGAGCAACCTCTGATTCTCATTGTCATTTTGGTAGTTTGGGCCTGTCAGACCGAACTATCTGAAATATTTCTTGCCGTATTATTTGAAATAAAAAAATAAAATGGATTTAGTCATAACTTTCAATCGTAAAGATTATATGGAATCCAAATATGGGCCTAAAAAGATATTTGCCAAAATAAATTCGATTTTTTTTAATCTGAAAAAAAAAAAAAAAAAAAAAAAAAAAAAAATCAAAAATCATTTACTTTGTTTTACAAAAATGTTCAGACTAGATCTTAAATAAAAACAAATGACTTTCTCCTAAAATTTGAAATAGTGGCTAGGAGCAAAGTGTAGTATCTGTTCTGATACTATACTTTATCTATTTTGTCCTTGGTCAGTGAAGAAGAAATCATTCTAGACTGAGGTAATATTTACTTTTTATCCCAATCCATGGTGCCCTTTTTAGAGAGCTGGATTTTTTCCACATTAAAAACCAACCTTGTGTCTAACTCTGTCCTCGTGAGGAGGCAAGTAAATTGGAACAAATCTGCAATTAGAAAATCTTTGTAAAAATTAAACAAGATTTTTTTTCTTTCTCAGATACTTCAGGCTGATGGGCTGAGATTGCCCGAATAGAGAACAAGCAGCTGTTGTACCTGGTTATGCTGGCGGGCATAAATAGTAAAACCACATAATTAAACAATTTATTAAATTAATCCTCCTTTCTCCCGATAAAAAACCTTCCATCATCTCTTTCATGCATTCTGTGACGTGCATCTTTCACCAATCATCATCTTCGTCGCTTTCCTGATCGCTGTTTTGTCGGATTGTTTTCGTAGATTTAATCACGTTGATTTTATTCTTGCTCGGCCCACCCGGACCCACAATCGGCATCTCCCCGTCGTAATTAATGACTTTTGTTTGTCCCAAACGCCATTCTAACATTTCCGTACTAAACTCGTCTGTATTCCCCAACTCACTGAATCCACGAATGTGACAGACGCTCTTGTTATTCACTGCCACGTAGATGGTTGGCAAGATCCGAATGTTGAGGCGCTCAACGAGAAAGGGACATTTCTCAACGTTGAGCTTTATAAATTTGGCCTCCATGTGTTTCGGGGCAAGAATTTGAAAGTGCTTATCAACAATCTTGCAACGGAATGTAGACTCACGATAGAAATGGCACACAACGTTTTTGCTTTTTTTGCATTCGTCAAAGAACTCGCGTTCATTTGCCACTTCGCTGTATTCCCCATGACCGAGTTCCATCCACTCTTTGCGCAGTTTGTGACCCTTCTTCAGGTCGTCCAATCTTTTATTGTGAAGGGCATGGAAATCATCTTCATCTAATTTCTCAAATTTTTTCAGCTGGGCATCAACCTGCTCTTCAAGGATCCCAACTGCCCTCAAGATATGCTCCTGTTTTGAAAAAAGAAATATGACCGATATAAAAACTAGACAATGTCAATATTTATTACAAACCAATTTCTATTAGAAATTCATTTAAAGAAAGAAAAAAAGTATGCATCACTGGCCAATGAGGGTTGAGGATATGTGTTGCATGGAGAGAAATGATATGAGAATGATACAATGAATGTGTAAAGCGAGTCTTAAAGACAGGCTTAGATCTGATGACCTCAAAGGAAGATTAAATATGGACAATATAGGGAGATGTGTGCAGAACAGGAGATTTTATTGGTTTGATCACATGGAAGGAATGGGTTAATAGATGTAGAACAGTTGAGTTAGTGGGGTCAGTTGGCAGAGGAAGGCCAAAGAAAACATGAGAAGAAGTGATAAGGATGGATTTGAGAGAAAAAGGGATAAAGACCTGGATAGAAATGGAGTTAGTTTGGAAGTTAATTTCTAAAAGCTGTCCAACATATGCCGCATGTAAAACGAACATTAAACCAAATATAATAATGATGATAATCATACCATGCATACAAGTCACTAGTTTTCAAAAAAAAGAAAATGTTTAAAAACACACCTTAGCATAATAGTTTAAGTGTTCACTAATGAGCCGGGAGACTGAAGTTCAATTC
The DNA here is from genome assembly GCA_963556195.1 of Sepiola atlantica. Lineage (NCBI taxonomy): Eukaryota > Metazoa > Mollusca > Cephalopoda > Sepiida > Sepiolidae > Sepiola > Sepiola atlantica. The sequence continues at coordinate 128,413,769 of OY744519.1, read as the reverse complement.
TTGGCTAAATTATACAAAAGACTAAAAAAAAAACGGTACTTGATGCTCCCTTGCTAAACACTCAGCATTATAAGGTGAGGATCAATGTGAAGTAAAGTAATTCAGGAAAAGGAGTGGCACCCTCCCCTACATCTCAGTGTAGTAGACAATGAAAAGAGAGCCTTTTGGTTGCCATCGGCTACGATTGATATACTACTACTTACTAATCCACTACAACCAAAATTTTAATGAACTTTTAAATTAAAATAGAATTTACTTTTTAAATTATTAAATTTATTCAACTTGCAAACAGATGAACAGCTAATTTTTAACTACGAATAATTCTAAATTAAGAAAATATTTTTATTTTGATCATGAAAATTTTCCATGTATTTTTTGTTTCATTGGGTGTGATCTGAAAACTGCATTTCAATCCAGGGAGAAGACATTTGCCTCGAGCTCTAGAGAGAAGAACAACGAAAAATTCAAGAAGAACTCTTTTATATAAATTGAGTTTGTGTTTGGCATAAAAAGGAGCGAGGAATGCAGCCAATAAAGAGCAATTTACCGTAACTTCCCTTTTTAGGTCCGTTCAGATAAAACTTCCTACAAGAAGTAAAACTAAATCAATGTGTCAAACGTCGTTCTTTTTTCTGAGAATCTCCTTTCATTCGTACTTAGCAGTTCATTTGGTCAATCATCATCATTCACATATTTGGTTTAAGGCCTGTTCAGACATGTGTTGGATGGCTTTCAAAAATTGACTTCAAAACTAACCTATCTCTGACCAGGTCTTTATTTATCCCTCGTTTTCTCAAGTCTATTCTAATCACATCCCCCATGTTTTCCATAGTCTTCCCCTGCCAACTTCAGCTTTTCTACATTTACTAACCAAAGGACTCACATCTATTCTTTCAAAATGACCATACCAACAAAATCACCTGTTCTGCACACATCTCCCTATATTGTCCATATTTAAATTTAATCCTCCTCTGAGGTAATCAAAACGAAGCCCGTCTTAAAGACTCAAATTACACATTTTTATCAGACAAAACATTTTACGCCCCTTTTCTTACAAGATTTTTAACTTTACTATTACTATAGCTATCAATCTATATAAATCAGGAAAATAAAATTTAGATAATTTTGCCTATACATGTTCAGTGTAAAATAATGGGAATGACATGGCTTAAAAAACAGAATAAGTCACTGTCCGGTAGTGACATAACAAAAGAAAATATGTGGTAAAAAGACAGTAGTCAAGGCTCTTAGGTTATTTTCTAGGGAAAGGAGCAGACATATTTTTGGAGGTCTCCTCCCCTCTCCCCTACAGGGATGGGAGTGGGGCTAAGGGGACTGCTAATACTGTGTAATAAAACTACACTGAAAAGATTATTTCAACCTAAAGTGAAAATATGTGCTGTTATTATATTGTTCGCTATCAACCAATATATGAAAGAATGATTACAACTGCTATGAAGAAAAAGACAGACAACTTTACAGTCACTGCTACTACGTATTGCATTCTACTTCTACACAACAACGCATGCGCACCATCTGTTTTCGCGGCAAAGATTTGTCTAGCTATGTTACACTAGGACATACCACAGTGGTTAAGTGAATAACGACACCAACTGACGACCTGGGTGTGCCAAGTTCGAATCCAGTCAGTTCCATAGTATCACTTTCACTTAGGGATGTTGGAAACCGTCACGTGGTCCCTCCTGTGAGAATGCCAACAACAGAATCAAGTCGGTCAACAAAGTTGTTGAAATCACACAAATTTATTTACGTTTTAGAAAAAATAAAAACCTTATTAGAAATTTTTAAAAAGATCATGAGAAAAACAAGTTAATATTTTATATTAAAATTATACTGGCTTTTCCTGAATGTCTTCTTTTTTTATTATTTATTTATTTATTTTTTAAAACTTTTATTCACCTCAAAAAAAGATGTAAGGGGCCACTGTGATTAGGGGGCAGATTTATAGCTGGCATCCTAAGCAAGTGGGAGTTGTGCAGCAAGATGTTTGTTCACATTACATTTAAATTTCTGCCTGTTGGTACAATCGGAGAAACAGGGAGCAGAGAAGAAATTTCAACGGCAAGCAGTCCGAGCAAAGAAGCTATTAGAGTAGAAAGCTTTTCAGCATCTAGAGACCTCTAAAATGAAGGGGTGGGATTTTGTTGCTAGTCGGGTAGGTCGGAGGTATTTACGGTGAGAGGATACAAATGCAGTAAGTTCATCAGAGCACATTCTGTGGAATTACTTGTAAAATAAGCACAAGGATGTAATATCGCGGTGATGGGGACGGTTGAAGGGGATGGCTGGAGCTTGGTAGACAGCAAGGGGCGTATTAGGTTAAAGACTCTTTTTTGTACCATATCCAAATAAATATCTGTCCACCCAGCAGTAAATGGGTACCTGACTAAAACTCAGGGAAGGTTCAAGGAAGCGGAAGGAGAGGGATGGGCTCCGCCTTCCATATGCTGTGCCCTAGACACGGTGATTCTTAACAAATCACCGCCGCTATGGCCATGGGCAGTGTGCGATGTCGGCTACGACACTCGTGCGCGTCCAGGCTATGCGACCGTTAACTTTTTTTTTTTTACAAATAAATATTAGGTGGTTTGGAAAATACTGGCCGAGTTTTCGATTCACCGTTAAAAAACTGATTTAGATTTGTTATTTTTGCAGTGTTTTATACAAAATGTTTACATGCTTAATAATTGATGTCTACTCTTTAATAGTATCTGTTCCGATGGATACTGCACCCCATAGACTGGTATTGTCTTGGCCTTCGGGACTTGATTTACGCCGGTCTATGGGTCTGTCCTGTGCAGTTCTAGGAGGTCCACCCTCCCAGGCTTCGCCTCCCTTCTTTGGGGAAGAGAAAGTTTATTGCTTACTGCCTGAGGCGCCCCTACCGGGGAATGCCGACGGGGCTGCCCAGGCAATTTTTAAACCCCACTTTCCCGACCCGACCTTGGGTCACATCTTACTTGTGGGAGTAAGATAAAAACTGGCCTTGTGCCTAACTCCTGGAGAGGAGTAAATCAATACTCTTTAATATATTCCAAACAATTTCTTTCAGGATATAATTTAAAAGCATACAAAACCTGAATAATGAAGATGAAAAGAAAAACAATAAATGCATATACTTTTCTCGCAGGAATTTAAACTCGGCCATAACGCTCCACAAACAGCCACCAGTATCAGCAGAGTGTAGGGAGAAGGGTCTACACGTGATTGGAATGTAATGGTTTCTGATTTTCAGTATTTTTTTCCTTCTAAAGAAACCATTCATCCTCCTGTGTGATAAGTTAATTATCCACATCTCTATTTCAATCAGATATTTTAGTAGCCAATGGCAAAAAACCGCTGAAATCAAGATGAATTTCCCAACCTGTGCCTTACCCACCCCTCCTCGTGTGTTTGTGTAAAGAAAGTACAACTTCTAGGCCTATTTTCTTCTAGGTAAGAGGTATAATACCACCAGAAACGACCTAGATGAGACAGTACAGGCCAAATCTGCACAAAAAAGTCCATAAGACCTACCACAGATAACAATTTTTTTGCCAAATTTTTTAATTTTCAGTTAAAATTTGACGAAAATAAGCCTATTTCTCGATCTGTGTAGGGAAAGGCAATTTAACTCTATTTCATTCATCAGACCCACTAAATAAGGTTTCTAGCCTTATAAACCAGTCTCAAGAGGCTTCAATAAGTATTTCTGGCCCAAAATATGGCAAAATGCTGTCTCAGCAAGTAAACGAGAGAGGTTTTCATTAAAATAGTTATCAGGAAAATAATCAGTTCTTCCCTTTCTGTATGCTCTTATTCTTGTGTCGATCTATCTATCCATCAGATCCATTTGGCTAATTAGTTAAAACAAAAACAACTAAAAGAAACTAAGCTAAGCTTAGTAAATTTGACCTGACTTAGTTTCTTTATGAAAAACATTTCCTTCTGATCTTCTTTAGCTGCAAACACTGCATTAATTAAGAGCCTGTATGAACTACTACATTATTCTTTAGAAGTACCTAAAAAAGAAAAGAATTATTTATATCTATCAATAAAGTGATGTACTAACAGTGATAGGAAAAAGTGAACAGACTTTAAGTTTTTTTTATATTTGTTCTTTATTAATACTTAGGGTTATATTGAGCTTCGTATATAAGTTATGTTGCGTTGTTTGACTTCATGCATTTCAACCTTATTTTAAAGAGGATTTATGGGAAAAGTACCATAAATGTGGTCAATTAGTTTTTTATACTGTTTTTCTTGCACACAAACTTCTTATCCTCTCTCAACCTACCAGTAATTCCACTGCACTTCTTGTGTACCCAATTTTTATAAGTACCACAAAAAATTGAATTGTACCTGACTCCCTTACCACAAACTGAGCACTTTTTCTTTTTTAATTTTGGTACAATTTACTTTAAAATAAATGTTAAAAATAAAAATTGTTATTAATGCAGTTTGCAATTATATTGTAAATAGAGATGGACGGTTTCACTTGTACATTGGGAATCGCACCATTTATTTATTTCTACAAAATTAAAACCATTCCATGTAGTGCTATGGCACAATGAGTAATTAAGTTAAATTAATTAACAGGAATAATTAAGATCGTGTTACAATGCAATTACTACCAAATGGTGGAAATACTCTTCCATATTTGAATAAAATAAAATTTTATCAACATTTGTTCTCTTAGTAAGGGAAAGATTGAACAAAAATATAAATTGTTAATGACTATTTTTTTTTTCATATATATCATATTTATAGTAAGTAATAATTCATGGCAATCTATTTGTTTATATTTTAGCATAGAATATTTTCAAATGAAAAAAGGAATATGACAAACGTAAAAAAATGTGTTTGTCCCATTCAATCGTAATCAAATTGTAAAAGAATTTTTTGAAAATATTTTATTTTGAAAGTCATTTAAAAAGAAATCAACAAAAATCAACTAACAAAATTAAATTTAAAAAAAAATAAATAAATCAAGTCAGCAAAACAAAGTAATGGCTAGTTTTGCCTTAACTAAAGTTACATTTTACGAGATTTTTTTAAACATGAAGAGAAGTTTCATTCGACCAACATAAACTGTAATTTCTGAAGAGCTATAACATTTTTTGTCAGCAAAATGGTTACCCCAAAAACACAAAAATGTGACTATTCCTTTTGTATTTTACCAAATACATTACTAATGGAGATTTGGTATCTGTCTGTCTGAAGCCAAAACAGTACTATTGTACTATCTTTCAATGTTCAATTCAGAGGAGGGAGATAGTGCAGTATCAGTTCTGTTGTCATGATACCATCCTCCCAGACATTACCTCCTCTTGGAGGGTAGTATATGTTCATTCATCTTGATACTATCCTCCCAGGCTAGCAAAAATTGCTGGTTGTTAATAATGGTATTTATTTACAGTTGACAATTTATTCGAAAGTTTTGATTAAACTTTAATCCACATCATGAAATATTAAGCACTGTGCAGCAATTGACAGAGCTTCAAACACTCAAAATGGCAGAGTTTAAAAAACACACGAAAATTGAAAAGTATATGGAACGTTTATTTTACCTGACAAGACAGGGCAGGCCATCTTGCAAATGTCATATTTGCAAACAATGTTTTCTATTTCCATTAAAAAAAATTATTTCTATTTTCCAATTATTTATTTTTGTTGTTCATCTCTGAGAGTCACAATCAAGGATGTGGAGTCGGTGTCAGAGTCAAGCATTTGGCCTACCAACTCCGCAGACCTGTTATTCATCATGTATCACTTTAAAAAAATTTAAATTCTTCGTTCATGGAAAACATAGAAAAATCATTTACTTCACAGAGCCTTGAAAAACATGCCCATCTACATTAAAAAATCAAAATTATATAAATAACTAGACCACCCGTGACCCGTTGGGTCAGTTTGTTATATTAGCTATGGAATTCATGTATGTGCGTGACACTTGTGGAGAAAACAAAAAAACTATTTGATGAAATTAAATGTAATTGTTTAAAAAAGAATATAGATAGATTTCTATGCGTCGTTCTGTTTATTATAATTGTTTTTTTTTTTAATTATAGTTACTGAATTATAAGTGGTTGGCCATACTTATAGGTAAATATGCACTGAACAGGTGAGAAAGGAAGGGGGTACAACCGGCTGTCTGGCGTACGTAACGAAAACAGAGGGAGTAGGAGTGGTGAAATCTGTGAGAGGAAAAGTGGGAGGTGGTTTCGTCACCGCCGCTATTGATATTAATAATGATTGTTGTTGTTTTGTTTGTTTGTTTTTGTTTTTTAAAAGGGTGGAGCTTTTTTGAAACTGCGACAGACTTTACAAAGTCCTGCCGTTGAATGTTTTTAGCCGTGGAGAAAACAAAAAAACTATTTGATGAAATTAAATGTAATTGTTTTATATTTAAAGCGATATAAACATTTCCAGAATTAAAAATTTCATGCGTTCGTTAATAAAAGGAGTTCAACGGAATTAGAATAACAGATTGGAAGACGATGCTATTTACGCATGCGCAACCGGATGTTGAAAACCGGAAAGCTGAAAGCTGATTGCAAACATACAAGACCCATAGACTTTTAGTAGTATATAGATATATAAATTATTATGAGTGGTAGAAAATTTCTGAAGTCAGTCACAGAGCTTTTGAAAATTTGAGCATTTGAGCTACCAACTCCATGGCTGCCTTGTTCACAATGTTGCAAATTTTGCGTTCTAAAGTAAATGGGACACACTAAATTTGTTGTATTCAGGTAGTTTTGAAACAAGCCATCCCCACCCTTTTCAGATAATGGAAATCAGAAATAAAATGACAAGAGATTTTTAAAAAATGACTGGCACGAGAACGTGTGAGCGAAGACATAAACCTGAAGTGAAGAACCACATGCTGGGAGCTTCAGAGAGAATTTGTTGGAAGTTCAAGGAGACATAAGTGTGAAATGTAGTTTTAAAAATATACTCTTTAATTCCATTAATTCAAATAATAAATAAATTTTAAAAAAACAAGTAGACGGTCTGTTTCATAACTTACCTCTGCATTTTGTGCCATGATGAATACAACTTTTTAATGATTTTCTACAGTAAATCTGAAAAGTAATAAAAAAGTATTGTAAGAACAAGGTAGACAACTCCTGATACGAAGAAGAAATTTAATTAATGTTAAAACAATACCAATTGCAAACAATCCAATGTATACGATCAGATGAACAAAAGTTGCTATTATGCCCATAACTGAGGGGGGGGGGGGAAGTATACCTTTCCCAAGGTTTGTAAGAACTCATTGGGTTCACAAAAGGTGTAGTGGACTGTGAGGAAGACTGATCCCTACTGAAGACTATCTCTGTGGAAGATGTGCTGGTATTGCTCATTCAATTGAAGGCAGGCCTTGTACTGAGGTTTTTGTGGACGGTTTGATGAAGCTGGAAGTTGTGAACTCATTAAGCCATCTTGGTGATATGATCTTTGCTGATGAATTAAGTTTGATCTCACATGTACGGACTGCATGAAGAAAGTTTTGTGAGCTTCTGCCCATTTTAGCCTGTCGGTTACTTCCACTTGTTACTTGAGGTCAGGTTTACATCAGCTATGTCCATAGTGCAATGTTATATGTGAGTGAATGTTGAGCTCCTACTAATTTGGTCTTTCTGAGGATACAGAAGAATGACAGGGCTATGGTTCGATAGATTTGTGGTGTGCGTCTTGACGACAGAGTTAGTTCTGAGACCCTGCTATTGAGGCTGAATGTGTCCAGACTAGAGTCAGTTTTGCATTGTAAACACATGCGATAATATCAACACGTATTTCAACAGTTAACGCCTTACATAAAAGAATGATAGTAAATAAATTGACCACCTCCTTATTGAAATAATGACATAATTCAACGAGCTGTGGAATAACAACTAATCAATATTATACAAGAGAATGAATGGCTTCCTTAAAAAAACAAAAAAAACTAAAGGAACCGAAACCCAACTGAACTAAGGTATGAAGAGAAAGAAAACCGATACTAAATTTGTCATACCGCCAAACTCTAGTGCGGGTGTGTTTCTCGTTTCTATGTGACTTGTATATTACTGTTATTATTGACTATTAATCGATTATTTATTGAAATCACAAATCCAATAACGTAAAGTACTAAAATTTTTTAAAATAATTTAAATAATCTTTTTTCATAAACAAGTCAGCCATGTTAATCTTTTAATAGTTGAAAAAAAAAAATTACTTACTTTGTTACTCTTCAAAATTTTAAAGGAATTTGGAACTGTCGAATAATACATCACTTAAACTGGCTTTAAAATTATTAGCAAATCGTCATAAATTATAAGATTGAAAGTTTTGGAAGCTTTTTCTATCCAATGTCATTTATTATGACAGATAGAAATATCTAGAATGTTTTGAATTATTGAAACCCATTTCAAATAACATTTTTGTAACAGTTTAATTTTATCAAGGTATTTTATCATTAAATTAATTAAACATAATTGTTTAAAATAGGTTTTAATTTTAAACAGTTACATAGAAATATGAACACACACAAACATGTTATTCGGTCTAATAGCTATGAGCAGTATTAATATTCATAATAGAATTATATATGGATGTATGTATATACGATTATATAGTTACATTTTTATAACAATTTGGTTCAATTAACAATTAAATAACCAAACGCTACCATAATTTAATTTTTCAAAATCCTATAAAAAAATAATTTGGTAAAGGAAAAAAAGTTAAAAGATTCTCGGGCAACGCCAGGTAGGAATAACTAATAAATAATGGCAAGCTAACACCGAAACAACGTTTGTAGAGTCAGGTTCAATTGTACTATAGGTACCGTTCGAATACCTCTCCAATTTCGCTTGGGTGTTCCCTACATTTCGGATAAAATTGATTAAATTGTTTCAAAATTTTTTAGATAAGGATTGATAATTTGTATGCAAGGATCCATGGCGCAACGGATATAAGTGCTAAGTAATTATCAGTTCTAAGTGACAGTCTAGTGCATGTTTACAATACCAAAACACTGCCCCAAACTCTAAATAATTTGGGTGACTGAAAAAGGAATTAACCTGAATATGGTATATAATCCCCCTCCACCGCAATGAAATGTAGATTTTTAAGTTTTTAATTTTCTTTTAATTATTAGGGATTAAGTAAAAAAAATAATGGTTGTCCTTTTTTTCCCGTACTGCCAAGGAAGGTTCTGTTTGTCATGTAACTGTCTTGTAAAATGAATCCTGACTATCAGAACAAATTTGAAGAGTAATTTATATAGATAAATCTTAAACTTAAAAAATAAATATTTAAAAAGAAAAAAAAAAATTATTGTGGCCAAATTTTGTTTCTTTTTCAGTTTTCTGTCCATTTTAAAAAGATTGCTTCAAGCTTTTAATAATAGGGAATTGGTTGATATTCAAATTTGTTCCGATAGTCAGGGTCCATTTTATAAGACATTCATGTGACATAAAGAACTTCTCAGAAGTATTATTTGCACCCCTGTTCTTATCTTGTATGTTATTCTCATGTTTAGGCCGATGTAACCTATGACCTTCAGGTGCATCTTGTTGAACTCGGGAATCCATATGGAAATTCAAACAGAACCCTTTATTTAATGCTCTTATTCTGTCAGCCATGATCGGGTGGAAATCTTAAGTAATTTGTAATTGTATCCTTAGTATTGCCTGTACTTCAAGCTCTAGAAGACTGTCACTTAGAACTGATTATTACTTAGCACTTATATCCGTTGCACGATAGGTCCTTGCAGACAATTCTAGCATGAATTTCAAGAACCTTAAATCTATTCTTATTTTAGATGTGATCTTACTACTTATTATTATATATAAAAAAATTCTGACAATATAAATTAAATTTATAGATCCGATTGATTCACGAAGGGATCGAATTTCAATTACAAAAGACGAGTTCAATATTTAGCATTAAATAGAGCTTATACATATATTTATATATATATTATTTTTTATTTTGTTAATGGTGTTCTAATCTATTATTACTTAAGGTTTCTACCCGGTCATGGCTGACGGAACGAAAGCAAGCTACCCTCATAGATTAAATAAAGGGTCCCGTTTGAAATTCCAAACAGATTCCAGAGTTCAACAAGATGCGCCTGAAGATGGTCGGAGGTTACATCGGCAGAAACGTTGTGAAAATAACATTCAAGATGAGAACAGTAGTCTGAATAATACAAATGATCAATTCTCATCTCAAAAATTCCAAAACATAACTCCTCAGAAGTACACATAAAAATAAATTGTTAAAATCTTGTTGTTTACTGCTAATTATTTTAATAAACAACAGAAATTTAATTATCTAGATTTTAAAGGAGAGACAAGGGGTATCTTGAAAATTATTTCTCTTATTTTTTGTCCTAATTTATTTCAGGTAGTCTCACTTTCATTCATACCCTTCACTACTTGAAAATGGTTCTGTACCCCACCCCAGAGGAGACTACTTTTTTTCGTTTTACCATCAACACTTTAGTTCTCGTTTAGTTTTTATTTCTTAAGTTTAACCAGGTCTAGAAGACGATTCTTGTGTATAATTTCTTCTCATTGAGTCTAACACAATAATGCAAGTACTGCGACGGTCTTCTCATTTACCTCCACCTTAGCACGAGAGTCAGCTGCGAAGATTAGATGAAAAGCCCACTAAATTTATCACCACTGTCAAAAGTTGGACAGCTATCTACCTTTTGCTGCTCACAGCTTGACCCCTTCAGCAGCCGCAAGAAATGCAAGAAAAATATTTTGTTACTAACCTGCATAGTTTTAAAGTTCTAAAACTGTTTTAAAGTTTTTTTTATTTCAATATAAGATTTTGTCGATATTTGTCTTTTGAATACAGTAAAATTTCCTTACAAAATAGTTGAAAAAAAACAAAAAAACTTACTTTACAATTAACCCTAAGTCCAACTGGCAACCCACCTGCACTTAGGGTTAGTGGTAGGATAAACCTTCTTTTTTACTCTTTTAAGCCTGAAATTAGTGATCATCTCCAACCAAAATCAACCGTCATTTTTTATTTACTTGTGTTTGGCTAAATGAAAGTGATGATAATATATTCAGAGATAAATCTTACAATCAGTTTCTACACTTTAAAATTATACAGATCGGTAGAAAATTAATTTACGTTGTATATTTTGTTTGTTTTTTAAATTTCTCAGCTGGTGAATGAAAAGTTTAATTTGATGTTATTTAGATTAAAAAAAAAAATGATTTAATAAATATTTCATTTGTTTAACATAAACTACCCGGCTTTGCCAGGGGCAAAAGTGTAACAATCTCTCTCTTCCCCGGTTGCCTCCCCTCTCAGTTGGCAGGGGCAAAAGTGTAACAATCTCTCTCTTCCCCAGTCGTCCTTCCTCCTTCGACGTATATCTTAAAAAAAAAATTCTTGGGAGTCGGTGGGGATCGAACCATCGACCTCCTGATCTTCATTCTCCTTCACTAACCGTTGCACGGAACAAAGTATAAAATCCAACGAAAAATAGGTTACTGAACACTTTTAGAATTCCTATTTATTTTTTTTGCATGGTGCGCATGCGTACGGGCGACGGAGAAACGAACAAATTCGAGCACCCCCATCACAAATTTTGTGTCTGTTCTACATGAAGAAATCAATGTTTTTTTTTCCAATTTTTCGATATTATGCGTGAAAGCTAAGTGATTCAGAAAATATCAACTTTACGGGTGTCTGTCAAGTATCACGGGAGCCTTTTGCAGACATACAACTCCTTTATATTATAGACTAGCAGGGGCTCTCCCCCCCCCCCCTCTCTCTGACGGCAAAAGTGCCCCCTCTCCCCAATTTTCTTTTTTATGGTTTTTAAATTCAACAATTGTTTTGATCCCATAGGTAAAACGTTTCGTATTCGTGTTTAGACGTTCCTTTGCAGCCATTTGGAGGCCTTATTTTATTTAGAACAAGTTGCCATCTGTTTCTAACTTTTAGGTTTTAAAAAAAGCGCCCCCCCCCACACACACACCATCACTCGGGCTAATTGATTTCTTTTTTTCTTTTGATTTTATTATAGTCTTATTTGAAAAATAAATAAATTTGTATCAAAATTACAAAGATGTTAATGTTCATCTATTTATACGGATAAATGCAAAAGTTTTAATCTTGTGCTTACAAGAATTTATAAACGAAATGTTTATCGTTTAAAATTTTGATTTCAAGTAGCGAAGTCATTCTTCCAACATGGATATACTTGCGGCTGGGGACCGCTAGTGAATTTATTACTCCCAACATATGACGAATTCTGATTTGGCGTCTGCAAAAACTAGCATGCTCGCTGCACCAGTGATGCGAGTGTCAAATCAGCAAACTGTGATGATCATGAGTCATAGAAAGGACATACTGGAACGTCAGAACGTTGATGAAGGAAGAAACTCAAGCACTAATGATGTACTTCCTCTTTAAGTACAACATCGACATAGCTTGCCTCTCAGAAGTCAGACTTCCTGATATGGGCTGTCGTAAAATCAAAGTCCCTCTACTGATAACTTTGGTCTTCATAGAGTTGCCTCCACTCTTAGTGATCATGTCAATGTATCGCTCCTCGCTTGGAAACCAATCTCACCCTTGTCTGACCCGTATCCACTTGAAAGTTTTGGTTCCCAATGTCAGTGTTATTGCCGTCTATGCTCTCACCCTTAATGCTGACGATAAAGACTATTTCTACAACAACTTGCAGGCTACTGCTGACGGCGTACTCTCGAGTGATCTTCTACTTATTGTAGGTGATTGAAATGTCCGCATAGGCACAGGCGACATCAGCAGCAGTCATATTCTTGGACGATTTGCGATTGGAGACCAATGTGCTAATCGTGAAAGACATGTCAACTTTGCTGCAGAAAACCAAATGACTGTATCCAGCATGTGTTTTCAACATCCACGGTGACACCTACTTACTTGGTACTCCAATGATGGTGTCACAGCATATGGGAGATAACTCATGTGTATGTAAAGGGAGGAAACTCTGCCATGCTTAAGGTGAGCAAATGTACCAGTAGTACAATTATCGCCATAAACAATAACAAAAATAACTAATATATATATATATACAGATATATATATACTAGTAGGGGTACCCGGCATTGCCTCCCCTCTGCAGACAAAAGTGTAACGATCTCTCTCTTCCCCTGGGTAAAAGCTGTGTCTTCCCCCTCTCCCCACTATCTTCCCGCTCGCCCCTCATCCCCCCCTTGTTGCCCCTCCCCTCTCAGCAGGCAAAAGTGTATCTTCCCCGGGCGCCCCCCTTCCCTACCTGCTCGCTACCCCCCCCCTCCTCGTTACCCGGGGCAAAAGTACTAACTCTGTCTCCCTGGTCGCCCCCCCTTCGATGTATATTTAGGTCACCGTTATAAAAAAACAATTCTGGGAGTCGGTGGGGATCGAACCATCAACCTCTATGTCTTGGTCTTTTGTCGTTATCCAATGCTCCAAACGAACAAAGTATGAAAACTGACGAAAAATAGATCACTTAAACACTGTTTTAATCTGGGCTCGGTGTGCATGCGTACACACGAGAGCTGGATTTTCCCCACATTAAAAACCGACTGTGTCTAACTTTGCCCTCGTGGGGAGGCAAGTATTTTTTTACATTTTAATTTTGCTCAAAAATTTAATAAACTTTTCAAAATAAAATCCCTATATTTTAATTAAGTAAACCTTTCTTGCTAAAATCAGTCTAGAAGGATTTCGCCATCACTGACCGAGGACAGAAAAGACAGAATACTAAAAAATTATTGTAAAAATCGGCAAGTATTTAAATCATAAAAACATTAAAATATTCAAAGCAGACGTAAAAAAAAAAAAAACACCAGCTTTTATTTATTTAAAAAAAAATTCAGATTTGTCTTCAATTTCAAATGATTGCCCATGATTGAGTATTTATTTACTCCTCTCCAGGAGTTAGGCACAAGGCCAGTTTTATCTTACTCCCACAAGTAAGATGTCACCCAAGGTCGGGTCAGGAAAGTGGGGTTTGAAAAGCCAGCGCCCGAGAGGTAAGCACTGGCCATTCAAAATTGCTTGGGCAGTCCCGTCGGCATTCCCCGGTAGGGGTGCCTCAGGCAGTAAGCAATAAACTTACTCCTCCCCAAAGCCTGGGAGGGTGGACCTCCTAGAACTGCACAGACCCATAGACCGGCGTAAATCAAGCCCCAAAGGCTAAGACAATACCAGTCTATGGGGTGCAGTATCCATCGGAACAGATACTACACTTTGATCTTAGCCAAAAGGTTGCCCATGATTGAGTAACGTGAGACAAATCCTTGATTTTGATTGGTAGCTAACCGTGGGGAGCATAAAAAGTGCTGCCGATGAAAAATAAAATGCAATGTAATCAGTAATTTTTTTTTTTCAGGAACCCGGGTTTCATTTTGTTGGTCGCCTTCCGGTTGTTTTTCTAGAGCCAATCTGAACATTGAACAGCCATGAAGGCTGATCTATATAAGCACCAAAGAAGAGAGTCGAAACTTATAAAATAATAGTTGGCAGGTAAATGTTGAGATCGACGGTTGAAAGAGAATGCGATAAAAGATTGTATAGGCGATAAAAATGGTTTTATGTTGTTTTTTTATTTTAATATTATTAAGTTAGGAACCATTTCCATGTAATCTGAAAAAAAAAAACACGTTTGAAATGTGTAAATATGCTAGAATAATCGAGATTTTAACAAAATGAAGTCTTATTGAACACGGATATTTCTGTATTGCTCATAGAGCCATGCTTTTTTGCATCACTAAAGACAAAAAAGTGTTAAAACGTCTTTTTCCCCTCCTATTACTAGGTAATACTAAATTGATTTTTGTACTACTTCAGATTAGGACCCGAGTTTACTTTGATCCCAACCCTGAAAGAATTTTCCTAAGTGGTGTTGAGATTACCTTCCCTTCTTGGAGAGGGGTGCGAATCACGTTAGCAGGGAGATGGAGAAGAGGTTGGGTATTTGATAATTCAGTTGGGACTGGTTTACGCGTGTTTGTATTCCATACTGGTGGACACATTACGGATTTTTAATGGTTCAGTTGGGATCCAGTGGGGCTGGTTGATGCGTGTCTTGTATTCCATACAGGTAGACACAAATTACGTTTTTTTTTTGGTACCCTATCTCTTCCCTGCTTACCTCTGGCCAACCTAATAAGTTACCAACTATTTCTTTAAACGTGACTAACGTTGAAATTAATTTTTTGGGAAGGCCAGAGATACTAATTTCTATTATAATTTACGAGTGAATCTCGGCCGATATTTTTTTTTTTTAGAGTTATTTATTTTTAGCTGGACATTCTGTCCAAGTAAGTCAGTGTTTTTTTTTTCTTCTCCCACCGAGAGGTTATTTCCCCAACCATAATTATTTTAGGGGAACACTACTTATTCTGTTAGGCCTATGAAAGGGTCTTGTTTTCCTATTATGTTAGATGTTACCAGGCAGAACGAGCCGCGACGCTAAAAGAGCAACGTCGCAATTTTGAAAAGCAGGTAAGTACGCGCTAGCATTCATTTATTTTTCCTGTTTTGTTGACTGTTGGCGTTTTCAACGACTCAAGTTTTCGTGCCTGTTGTGGGAATTCGAGCCCTAGCTGTCTTAAATTTCCAACATTTTGCGACGCGTTCTCTATCATTTTGCGATGTGTTTCCTTCCATTTTGCGACGTCACTAACAGTGTTGGATTCGTTTGGCTTATCCAGACAGTTTGCGTAAAAACAACAGAAACCACACTCGCAAAAAACAAACGTTTGCAGACCAGTTTGTGTTACATAAATTGGGGAAAAATGTTTACCATTCAAGAAGCTGTAAGAGAAACTTTGCCGTATTTAACGGATACGCAAATGTCTCAACAGTCCAAGTTTAATCATTTAATACCCAGCGAACCAACATTTTACAAAATTGGATGTAAACTGGGACCCTGACGTCACGGCGCCATTCGACGAAAGAAGAAAGCTCCTGAATTTTAGAACCGACCTTATCAATACGCCTATTGTGTCGGTATTCTTCAAAAGCTACGAATGTCGTATCAACGAGAAGAATCATATTACTGTTGACTTATTTCAACTTGAAATAAGTCTTACATTTTACTTGTAATAATGGAAACTCTTGTTAAAAGTTACTGATTTAAAAAAAAAAATTTTTTATTGATGATTTTTTTTTCTTGCATTTATTCGCACCTTGCTTTTTTTGTTGTTTGATCTTCCGAAATATTGAGACTCTTTCTTGCTAGAATATCACCATATATTACTGCTTCTATTTGAGGGAATTTCAATTACAATATTCCTTCTATGACTCTTTCCTTTGTAAGCCATGAGTTTATCTTAAACGATATAAGATTAATTAAGGTTTCTTTTCAACTTTTTACTGCAACGTTTATTTTCATTGCAACGGTTCAATTTTCGTGTCTGTTGTTGGAATTCGAGCCCTAGCCGTCCTAAAATTCCAACGTTTTGCGAGGCTATCTTTCCAACATTTTGTGACGCGTTACCTTTCAATCCTAAAGACGGGGTCAAAGTTAGTTCGGGTCCTAATCTGGATTGATTTTAATTCCAAAACATTCAACATGTCATGATCTTTAAAAAATGCTGAGTTAGATAAAAATGATAATGTTGTGAAACATTTGAAATGTTTCAATATGTGGTTAGGTTTGAATACGAAGAGAGAGAGAGAGATTATTTCAGCATGGAAAATCTCTCTCTCTCTCTTCGTATTTAAACCTAACCACATATTGAAACTGCAAAAGGGTACTTGTTCGTCTTTTACCATAGTCCGTTTTTCACAACTTTTTACTGACCATTTTTTTGTTCTTTTTTCGGTGTACACTTACCTATCAGGCTGCTAGAGAATTCCGAGGTTTTTGAATTTTTTTTCAAATATTTTACATTTTAGGATGGGGGATCAGTTTCCAATGTAAATTCAACGTAGACTGATCACCCTCTTTTTCACCATCTCAAATTTTAAAAATTCTTCTGCTTACAATTACCTATCATGTCGCGAGAGAATTCCGGGTTTTGGGGAATATTTTTCAAATATTTGAGATTTTAGGAGGGGGATCAGTCTTGTTCGTCTTTTACCATAGTCCGTTTTTCACAACTTTTTACTGACCATTTTTTGTTCTTTTTTCGGCGTACACTTACCAAATATATATATATATATATATATCGCCTATACACTAATTTAATCGAATTTTTGAAGAAACTGTTTTGGCCGTCGATCTGAACATTTACCAAATGAACTCCATGAAGTCCATTATGCCGCAGCAAAACCGGATGTGGAATCGGTACAATTGGTGCCCTTCATTAACCCAACCACTAATCCTAAGTCCGGGTTGGGTTAATGAAATGTTCCTTTTTTCCTGCTAAAGTTTTAAAAATTTAATTTTTAACAAGGGCAGCAATTGCACCGATTTAACACCCCATTTCGCGACGGTATAATAGACTTTTACCAAGTTAATGTTTACATCGACATGTTGCGTTTTTGGCAATATGGAGTGTAGGACCCTAAAGTAAACATTTATATCGGCAATGAATATTAATTATCCAAAATAACTTGTTTATTAAACAATTCTTCTTTTTAACAATGAGATCAAAATGTAGATGACAGGATTTTAGAACTGATTATTATTATTAGAAAGTTTAAAATAAAACGATAATAGGTATAAAAAGAATTGAGAACAAAAGTAGAAATATTAATTTAATTAATTAAACGATTTCGATTCGTTATAGAATCGGTCCCCCCAAAAATAACAAGAAAAATTAAAATATGACTCATCATAAAAGGGTTTAAAAACTCGGCACATGGAATATTTTAAATGAGTTTCTATTATAATATGAGACACAAGAAAAAAGGGAGAATCATTTAAATATTTTTTCAATAAATACATTAAAAAAAAAAAAAAAAAAGGTAATAGAAAGACGGCGAATAATACTGACATGATGAAAATCTTTTCTTGGAGTCGTTAGGAAAAAATAATGCGGTTTAGTCAGTAAATTAAAAATGCCGGAAGTTTCATTATCACTTTTAATGGTTTTCACTTTTGGAGAGCTCCACTATGCAGCTGTCATGGCAACGCACAATCAAAATTCTTTTGATTTTGTCAAGAATCACGTAAAGTTTGTAAATATTTATTACCCCCCCCCCTTCCTGAAAGATGGGAATTCAGAAGTCTATGAGACTAGACTCCAAACGTTAAACAAAAAAACAAAAAAACTCAGTTCGGTTCAATTCCTGTAGAACCACAAAAACCCTGTGTAACTTCGAGCTCCAATGAACGAAAAATAATTCGGCTCACCGCAGAATCTCACTCGACACTCGCTTCTCCTTCTCCTTCTCCTGATTTTTCTTCTCTTTTTATTAGCAGCTTTTTCTTCAGTTAATTCCGCTGGCTCACTATTTGTCGTCAAGCCGAATCCACGTATTATTGTGCAGCAACCAATTCGAGATCAAAGTGTAGTATCTGTTCCGATGGATACTGCACGAGACTGGTCCTGTGCAGTTCTAGGAGGTCCACCCTCCCAGGCTTAGCCTCCCCTCTGTGGGGAGGAGTAAGTTTATTGCTTACTGCCTGAGACGCCCCTACCGGGGAATGCCGACGGGGCTGCCCAGGCAATTTTTAAATGGTCAGATTGCTCACCTCTCGAGCGCTGGCTTTTCAAATCCCACTTTCCCGACCTTGTGTCACATCTTACCTTGTGGGAGGAAGATAAATAAATCAAAGTGTAGTATCTGTTCCGATGGATACTGCACCCCATAGACTGGTAGACTGGTATTGTACTGGCCTTCGGGGCTTGATTAACACCGGTCTATGGGTGTGTCATGTGCAGTTCTAGGAGGTCCACCCTCCCAGGCTTTGCCTCCCCTCTTTGGGGGAGGAGTAAGTTTATTGCTTACTGCCTGAGGCACCACTACCGGGGAATGCCGACGGGCTGCCCAGGCAATTTTTAATGGCCAGAGTGCTCACCTTCTCGGGCGCTGGCTTTTCAAGTCCCACTTTCCCGACCCGACCTTGGGTCACATCTTACCTTGTGGGAGTAAGATAAAACTGGCCTTGTTCCTAACCTCCTGAAGAGGAGGTAAATAATACTTCGAGGTTGCGAGTTCAATCCTCACTAGAAAACTAGTAAGTCAAAACTTATTTCCCTTTCCATCTGCAAGCCAGGCAAAGGTGGACCCACTTACTGCGGGGATGAAGTAAGTCCAGGCCATCGCCACCGCTCGATTCTGGCTCAAGATCATCAATTCTGCCACACTTCCACACACACAAATGGAGGATAAAGTTAGACCCGATGTCAGTTTTTAATGTGAGGAAAATAAAGCTCCCTAAAAAGGGCCACTTTCGGTTGGGGATAAAAATACCTGCATAGGTCGCCTCTTCAAGTTTGTATTTTAAACTAAGGATTTGTGGTTTATGGCGGCAGCACTTTTCCTGGCCCGCAGCGGCCCGCAGTGCCAAATGGCTCAAGTGACTCAATCGCAGTCATTTAAAAATAATGAATAGTCTTCAATATTAAAGATTTATTTGCAAAAAATTCTAAAATTTGTTTATTCTCAAATATTGACTATTGTTTTCTGATAAAAGGAACTTTAAAAAACAAAATACAAAAAAAGTTTCCCATAAGCAAAAAAAAAACATTGCAATTTGTTTTTAATAAATGTTAGACGCATTAATACATAAACTAACTTGTTCTTTTCATTTATATTTTGATTTCTTAAAGAAAATAGAAATATATTACAAATTAAACATCACAATAATAGCATATCTAAATTAAAAAAACACTTAGTTTCAGCACGATACAATATACAAGTCAGTAGATAATTAGACTTTACTGCGTTTGGTATAAGTCTTGTTAATGCTATTGTTACTTTTTCTTTTTAATTTTTCGACTGTTAACTTTCCTGCACAAATATATCTTTTATGTTATACTTAATCTTTTGCACTTTAAGGACCGTGCTGAAATAATAAATGTTATTATTTAGAAACCCATTATAAATTTAAAAAAAACACCCATTATAAATAATAAAAAAAACAATATTTCATATATATATATACATATACATATATATATATATATATATATATATATGTGAAATATTGTTTGTTTTTTAAATTTATAATGGGTGGTTTTTCTTCAAATTTATAATGGGTTTCTAAATAATAACGTTATTATATCAGCGCTGTCCTTAAAGTGCAAAAGATTAAGTATAACATAAAAGATACTAAAAAAAATTGTATTCGGGGGGAGGGGGAGCAATAAAATGACAATTATATGCTTATTTTTAGTATTGAAGACTATTCTTTATTTTTAAATGACTGCGATTGAGTCACTTGACCCATTTGGTGCTGGCGGGCGGTGGAAAAGTAGAAAAATAAAAATAAACCAAAAAAAAACTGTATTCGAGGTGGGGGGGGGGGCAATTATATGCTTACCTTTAATATTGAAGACTATTCTTTATTTTTAAATGACTGCGATTGAGTCACTTGAGCCATTTGGCGCTGCGGGCCAGGAAAAGTGCCACCCGTTTATGGCCTATCGCCTGAAACACTCTTGCCAGGGAATGCTGACGGGGTCGATCATAGCTAATTATGTACCCATCGATCATGCTCTTTTTCGGTTCAGCTTCATTCCTACAATAAATTGACTTTGCCACTGTGGAAGAGAGGTAAACAAACTAGTTCTTGTGTACAGAGAGTAGTCCGAAAGTAGTAATTTCCCAGTTTCGAGGTATTGAGTCTGGATATGTTATTGACGTTGGCCATTAGTTCTGTATAAGATAGCTGGGTATCCGCCCACGTTGCGTGGAGGGAAAAAGGAAATGCGACGGCTAGTACTTTTTAAGGATTGGTAGAGAGAAACACTGCAAAGAAAATAATATTCTGAAACACGAAAGAAAGTGTATTATAGTTAACAAAATGCGGTGAAAAAAAACCCTATCAAATATGCTACGAATAACTTTTACCAAACGCAAGACAATTTAATTTTCTATCGGCCTGCATAGTTTTTAAGTTTTTAAACTTTTCATAAGTGTTTTTTTTTTAAATTTTAGAATTTGTATCGTAGCCTAGAAGTCTTGTAAAGTATGGATTCAAGATATCTCTCGTAATTTACTTGATTTGTAGGGTCAATATTAACACTGAAAAATCGAAAATTAAACAAAAATACAACTAATAACTCTCACTACTCATTAAAATTTAATTTTCGACCTACCTGTATATGTTTAACTTACTGAAACTGCTTTAAAGTTCTTCTTAATTTTAAAAAAAGTTGAAGTGTATTGTTGCAGGGTCTGTCCGGTCACCGAGGTGATCGGTCTTACAACTAAGAAAGTGGACACAGGCAAAGAGAATCCATTTCAATGGAGAAATAGATCGGCTTCATTTTATTATATGGGAGAAAAACATGATGGCGTGAACCATAAAAAGAACGGGCTATTCAGAATGGAATAGTCAATTTGTAGTAAGAAACCTATCGATAACAAACCTGGACAAATAGACCGGCTTCACTATTTCCTAATTTTGTGCACCTCTGTTTCTATATTAATAATAATATTTTAGCATTTAACTATTATTTATTAATAATAAATGTAATATTATTAGTACTATTTATTACTAGTAGTGGCATTTGCTGCCGTGAAACAATGAGGGCAGACATTCTAATCAAAATTAGCTGCTGATAACAAAGATGGCATATTCTGAAAGGAATTAAATTGAATTACATTTTATTATTTTGAAGGACATGGTGGCATGAACCACTTCTTCAGAATGAAGTATTGAGTTTGTAGAAAGGAACATATTACTGACAAACTTGAAGAAATAGACCAGCTTTATTTTATTATATAAATTAATCGATTATTTATTGAAATAAAAAATACAATAGCATAAAGTAGTAAAACGAACTTTAAAAAAATTCTTTTTATAAAAATATCAGGTGCTCTTATCGATCCTGAACCAGTTTTCGTAACGTTCGACTGTTCTACGCAAACGAGCCGATTTGTACCAGACGACAATTTTGATACGGTGCTGCGTCCTATGATAATAATGTTTTGCTTGTTTTTTTTATTGTTGGGTTTAGGGTTAGGGTTTAGGGTTAAGGTAAGGAATTTTTTAAAGAAACAACAAAGAAAATTAAACATATTTTCATGAATTCTTTTGAAAGAAACAACAGGAAAAAAAAAACATAGCGAGGTTACTGTTATAAAATGAATACTGTATTTAAAAAAAAAAAAACCTACCAAAATTACTTCTATCACGACATATTTTTTAAATTTTATTATTTATTTTTACTTGCTCGCGATGATACTGCAGTGCAAAGCTGTTCGTAATTCATTTTGGGTTTATTTTCTTCAAAAAAACTTCCTGACAAAAAATCCGTCTTCGAAAGCACTTATTTTCACTTTGTAATAAAGTTATCAGCTGCTCGCTGTTCGGCTCGTCAACACTCGGGCGTTTGCGTAGGACAGCCGAACGATTTCGAGTCGAACGTCACGAAAGCTGGTTCAGGATCGATATCAGCACCAAATATCAATTATGAAATTAAATCCACCAGAATGTTTTTTTCGTAAATAAATCAGCCATTTTACTATTTTGTTGATAGTTGAAAAAAAAGAAGAATTGTGACATTTTAAGATTTGAAAGGAATTTGGAAACATTTAAACTGTCGAATAGAAAGTCATTTAAACTGACTTTTAAATTATTAGCAAATCCTCATTGAAAGTTTTGGAAGCTTTTTACATTTAATAATTTTATACATAGAGATTAAAACAACATTACTTTAAAAAAGTTAGTTGTAACTTTATAACAATTTGGTTCAATTAATAATTTAATGACCAAACGATACTATAATAATAAAATTTAACTTTTGAAATCCTATTTTTAAAAAATAAAGTGGTATAAAAAAAAACGTATGGTTAAAAATGCAAAACAAAAATCAAAGTAAAAAGATTCCCGGGCAACATCGGATAGATACGGCTAGTTTGGCATTAAACGTCAGTTTGTATATGTTTTCGTCCAAATGTTTGACCATACATACCTAATACAGTTGTACACTGTACTATAGTTGAGTCACAGTAACCGTAAACAAAATATTTTCTTTTTGGAGAAAAGAAAAAGACTATTAATCTATATGCTACAAAAGTCTAAGGATCTTACTTGTTCATGATTATTTTCAAGAAAGAATAATGGACGACATCATAAAGGAGGAATGGTACTTGCTAAAAGTAGTGTGACGTCATAAATTGCTCTTTGTTTTGAAAGCAGACTCAGCATTCTTAACTGCTAGTTGCTACTGCTTGACCAACCAACGTCAAAGTTTAGAAATTAAATATTGAATAATATATATAACAAATATTGAACAAACGGGTCACGGGTGGTCTCGTTTCTTTTAAATATAAACCTTTCAAGAAAATAAAGAAAATAAAAACAAATTTGTCAAAACTCCAATTCTATAAGCATTTTAAAAATACATTTTAAATTAAGAGTTATTCCCCTTGTACAGTAAAAATACCACATTTTCTGTTATTTTTGTTATTATTCATGAATTTATAATAATAATAATAATAATAATAATAATAATAATAATAATCAGGAATAAACACCTGGGCAGTATCACTAATAAGATACTCTGGACCATTCATAGGCTGGACTAAAGAAGAACTCAGACACCTTGATCAGAGGACTAGAAAATTAATGACCATGCACAACGTACTGCACTACACCCAAAAGACGATACAGACAAAGTCTACATGAAAAGAAACGAAGGGGGAAGAGGACTGGTAAGTATAGAAGATTGTGTGGAAGATACAAAAAAGAGCTGGAGAAATACATAACCCAGAACACGGAAAGGCTAATCACCGCAGCAAGAGACACCGCCCCAATGAACAACTCGGGAAGCACCGAAACCAGAAACAAAAAGACAAGAAAAGAAAAGTGGGAAGAAAAACAACTACATGGACGCTTCATAAGACTTACAAGAGAAGAATCCAACGAAAATAGCTGGGCATGGCTAAGAAAAGGACACTTGAACAGGGAAATGGTATCTTTACTGACGGCTGCACAAAACAATGCGATTAGGACAAACTACATTAAAACTAAAATAGATAAAACCCAGGAAAACAGTAAATGCAGACTGTGTGGGCAAAGAGACGAAACAGTAAATAAATTTGAATGCAGCAAACTAGTCCAAAAAAAATACAAGAACAGACATGACTGTGTGGAAAAAGCAGTACACTGTGAGACAGTACTAGAAAACGAAAAACACAAAATACTCTGGGACATGGATGTACAAACAGATAAACTCATACAAGCAAGGAGAGCAGATGTCAATAATCGACAAAAAGGAAAAATCCTGCCAAATCATAGACTTCGCCGTTCCAGCAGACCACAGAGTGAAGATCAAGGAGCCGGAAAAACAAAGCAAATACACGGAACTTGCCAGAGAACTAAAAGGAATATGGAACATGAAGAAAATAAAATTAATACCAATAATTATAGAAGCACTAGGAACAGTCTCAAAAAACCTGGAGAAAAGACTGGGAGAAATTGGAATCAAAGGGATCAGTGAGACCATACAAAGGACGGCAATGATGAAAACAGCTGCAACTTAAGGAAAATGCTCGAATGCGGAAACCACCCCACATAAGTTACGAATGATAACCAACCACATGGAAGTTACAACCAAGAAACAAAAACTGCAGGAAATCTCATAAACTGACCCCCCCCCCCCCCCCAAAAAAAAAGTGATGGCACCAGCCTTGGCTGATACCACACTAAATGGTCGTGAAGGATCAAGGAGGATGGGAGGACCGGGGAGGGAGAGCACTAACTAGACCTCCACTGGAAGAGTGCGGAGAGTACTGGGATCTTGGGGAGGCTTATTGTCACTCAAATCCCAGAGGAGACCAATGGTCGCTGCCAGTGAGAAATCAATGGTAGGCGACTGTTGCGATACCGCAAGATCATTTGCGGTGGGTATCGAAAAGAGGTGGAGAATACTGGAAATCTGGGGAGGCTTGTTGCCACTCAGACTCCAGGGAACACCACTGGTTGTTGTCGGTGAACACTCACTGATGATAATTAGTGTGATAACTCCTCGTGGGTAATAATAATAATAATGAAATCATTGTGTACAGTGCTCAAGTGCACTACAACTCATCAAAAGTGCATGTGTTTTTATTTTTAATTTTTTTAATTTATACTTTTGTTTACCCAAAAATACAAGACATATTGCCATTGAAAAGTAAGGGCCTATTATGATTGGGGCCAAATTTATAAGTGAGAAACCTGAATGGGGAGTTGGGCAGCAAGAGTTTTGTTCGCATTACATTTAAATTTCTGCATGTTGGTACAGTCAGGGGAAAAAGGGAGCAGGGAGGGAATTCCAAAGGCAAGCGATTCAAGAAAAGAAACTATTAGAGTAGAAAACCTTCTTGCATTTAAGGACCTCTACAGTGAAGGGGTGGAATTTTTGCAGCTAGTCGGATGGGTTTGGGTATTTACATTAAGGGTGTACAAGTGCAGTAAGTTCATCTGAGCACATTCCGTTGAAGTACTGGTAAAACAAGCACAGGGATGCAACATTGTGGTGATGGGGCAGAGCCTGGAGTTTGGTAGACAGCGTGGGACTTATTAGGTTAGAGACTCTTTTTTGCATCCTATCCAAGAGGGAGAGACTAGTTGCTGGTGCACCAGCCCAGATGTGACAACAATACTCCATGCACGGGCAAATGGTAGCTTTATAGAAATATAGGATATTGGCAGATGTGAGAAGTTTTCTAGCCCAGTAGAGGGAGCTTACATTCTTTACAGCAGACTTAGCAGCATCTTCTATGTACTTATTCCAATTCATGTTGCCTGTGAATGTTAGGCCAAGGAGTTTGAACGTTGAAATTTCGGAAAGGGTGCTATCGTCCATGGCAATCGGTTGTTGAAAAGGTTTCTTATAATTATTAATGGAAAGGAGCTTTGTCTTGGTAGCATTGAATGTGACCATCAATTTTTGGACTCTTTCTACTATAGACTTTGAGATCATTTTCTAAGGATTCAGCCATTGTCTTGGATATGTGTATGTGTCGATAATAGATCTGGGGTCACCAGAAAATTCAACCATCTCAGACGCGATTGCATCAGGAAGATTGTTTATGAAAATCCGGAATAATAAAGGTCCGAGTATCGACCCGCTGGAAGCACACCTGCATCAAAATGATGTTGTTTGGATGTACAGCCATCGAGGATGATCTAGATCTTTCTTTTAGGTAAGAAAGATCTGATTATATTAAATATTTGTCCAGTAGTACCATACGAGTTGATTTTCCTGAGAAGACTTTCATGCCAGGTATTGGAGATATCAAGTGCTACCGCCCTAGCGTCACCTGCCTTATTAAGTGTATGGTATATGCGCTCAGAGATGCCTAAATTCATACTATTGGTCAGAAAGAAGTTTAGCATTTTCGATGTGGCTAAGTTGATTAATTATTCAAAGATTTTAGCGAAAAGTGGGAGGAGACTTATGGAACTGGTAATTTTGCAGGTCAGTTCTTTAACCAGAGTTCTTGAGGATGAACATCAGGTGTAGTTTTGGTGAATTTAGGGATGCATGAGGATTTTAAAGGATGAAGTGTTTCGGAAGCCAGCAACTGATGCAGGCAGTTTGTTCCCTGCTTCAGCAATTCTGAGTGTGAAAAAATGTTTCCAAAAGTCTGACTTTGCATGTTCACGTGTGTTAGACATGTGGAGATCAAAATAGTGCTCAGGGTTGTTTACCAAGTCAGTTGTTAGACATCGGAGCTTCAATGAATCTACGCCCAAGGAAGCAAGGTGTTTAAAGTATG
Source organism: Sepiola atlantica (assembly GCA_963556195.1). Lineage (NCBI taxonomy): Eukaryota > Metazoa > Mollusca > Cephalopoda > Sepiida > Sepiolidae > Sepiola > Sepiola atlantica. Next base: position 128,386,934 of record OY744519.1, on the reverse strand, counting down.
GCAAATGTCTGACAGGGGGTATTTGCACGTTTCCACACAATTTAGAGTGAAATCTTTTGTTTATGCATTCGGCAGATTATAAACAGAAGAGAACTTTATTCAAGTATCAATTAATTGTTTAAAAAGCATTCTTTTACTTAAAAATAAACAAAGTTATGAACTGTGGTATCCTACGTTTACATTGTACAAGAAATAGACTCGGCCATGTTGGTAATATAAACTGTGGTTTGCATCTCCTTTCATATCTGAGTTGCTTTTACTTATAAGTATTTTCTACTTATCACATAGCATTCGTGTGTATAATGCAAGCATAAAATTAAATGCATCGACAATAGTTGAGGGTAACCCGAAGACTCCCTTTTTCCTTGGCTACTACACTAGAATGTAAGAGAGGGTACCCCTCTTCTCCCTACTTCATTTACCCTTGATCCTCATTGTTGTGAAGTATTGTATGAGTGGTAAGACAAATATGAAGAAATAAATGGATGAAAACGATTCTATGGAGATCAACAATATATAATGATTTATTAACAATTTTACAAGTGAATGGGTTACTATAAATAAGGAGGATTTAATTGTCTGTCACTAAGCCGATTTCGGTAGCATTCACCATTTTGAATTTCCCTGTTTGTTATTTTCGTCTGGTCTATGCAGGGGCAGATCACCCTGGCAGATAAATCATGATTCAAAATGTCTCTTGACAAGAGAGATAACTTTTCTTTCTTACTAACGTGTCACCGCTCATCAAGGCCCCAAAATTTTCTAAATGGATTTATTTAGCCATCTAACACTCACTTATAATACTGAATGTTTTTAACAAGGAGGCATCTAATACCATTTTTCGAATCTTTGGTATGACTCGACCAAGGATTGAACTCCTGTCTGCCAGCTCATTAGCGAACACTCTAACCATTAAGCCAAATAGCATAAGCTATTTATCGGTCTTTTAATTGTCTTGGCTAGATAGAAGAGGTAAACAAAAAAGAACTAAAAACCATGCTAACAATATCAGTAGAGTCATTTAACAATATAAGTAGATTCATTTACGTTCATAGGTAACACATGTAACAAATTCCTAATGCGTGAAGATCTGGAAAAGATGTACTTATGCTAAACTTGTAGGAGGGACTACATGCCAAAGAACTTGTCTGGACAAATTTGAAACAATGGACAAATGGAAAACGAATATAATCGATTTAGTTACTAAACTGGAAAAGGGAAAAAGCAGAAGATTTGGAAAATATGTTGCAACTTCAACGGTCAGTCCAAGAAAAGGGAAATGAGACTGTTCACTTGTGAGTCGTGCAGAGCTACTTGCAGACACGGTACATAACAGTCACGGATCCGTCCTCAACAATCAGTTCGACAAAGTCTGGGCCATAGTGGTGGCATTTTTACTGTCAGGCTGTGTTATTAGGCCTGGGAGGGTGGACCACCCTCCCAGGCCTTGCCTTCTTTCGTTGGGAAGGAGTTAGACGTACCCACCGAAGAATACCGACGGGGTTGGCTAGGCAATTTTAAAGAGGCCAGATTACACTTGTTGCGCTGGCTTCTTCGCCCCACCTTCCGGCCTTGTGCCACATCTTCCTGCGGCGGGAAGGAAGTTAATACCGAGTCATGCTTTTTATATTGGTGACCATGTCACTAAATCTACCAAATGTTGACTATCCCATGATCTGGGACCCCACTGCATTAAGAATTTGTAACCCCAACAATAGGATACCACATGCTATGCTGAAGGCTATCGGAGGCTATTGGGTTAGTGTTAGTCGAACCCCGACCGTGTAAAAATGAGGTAACTCATCACCAATAAAGGGAGAGGGGGGACAAAAAAAACCTTGATAGAGAACGTTTGCTTGTTTTTGTTTCTTTTTTTAATTTCTATTTCGCTATTGACAACAGTTGCTACAAACCAACCTAAAAAACCTAATCTTTGCAACAAAGTAAACAAACTTCAGTCCAACATACAGCTACAAGCACTCCAGTTCAGAGTGCCTCCTTTAGGGGAGCTGGATTCTGTACATTATAAAGTGTCTAATTTTACCCTAGGTAAATAGGAGCAACTACCACCACAACAAAAATCACCACAACAAAAACCACCACAACAACAACAGAGAAACAATAACACAGATAAAGTTTAAAAATAAGGGAGAAGGAAGGAAGAAAAATAACATTCTCATCCATATACTACTGATGCCACAGGATTATCCGAGTTATCTTCCTTGGATTAGTATCCAAGTTATCTCCCTTGATCATTCTGTCAACATTAGAGAAATGTGCTCTCCTGTCTGGAAGTAAGAAAACTTATTCTATGCAAGTGTGAAAATTTAGAATGAGGCTCTCTCTCTTTTCTGGCTTGTCCTTCAAGTCTATCAGACGTTCAATTTGCTGCCAAAATTACAAGGCCTCTCCGAACCCTTATGCTGTGTCTGTCAGGCCACTTTTCCGGAAGGAAGAAAGAAAAACGATATCCTCATCTATATACTACTAACACTCTAAGAATATTGTTTGTTATTTTGTTTGTCACCATGCACACTTTGCAAATTTTTAACGAAATGTGAAGTTCAAGTAGATAGGGGTGCTTAGACACCACGTTCACTTTCGAAAGATAGACCTAAACTCATAGTTAAGGAAATGGAGATCCATAGTTAACATTTAAATCATCAACGTCATTCTTTTTTATAAATGTACCTACTACCCAAGGAAAGGATCTGGAGAATATCTTCAACCATGACACATGAAAGGTGTCGAATTCCAATCGTACCCATTTATGAATATACAACATTATTATTATTTGGTGGGAGGTAGTGGTCCCTCCCGCAAGTACTTGATTAAAAAAAAAGGAATTGGGTAAACCAATGCCAACAACAGAATCAAGTAAGTTAAAAAACAAAAAAAAATTAACATGCTGATTCATACAAAAAGAAGATTATTTGTCATTATTTGTTGAAATCAGCAAGTACTCATATGATATCCTGGTCACAGCACCAAACCATGTCTTTTCTCTTCAGTGCCTTGTCTTGATTTACTATCTTTTGTCATAGGCAAACTATTAATAATTGAAATGTGTTTGTTAACAATAGGTTTTTAAATCGTCTTTTACTTTCCACACATTTACATTGCCAACATGACACACTGTGAATTTTAGCAAATTTAATTTAAATTCCTTACCACTCATTGCAAATCTTGATAAAATAGAATATAAAATATTCTATTTTTTCACTATCTAGAGATTGTTAGTTCATTCCTTGATGAAAGAACTTAAGAAAAATTTAACTTATACAAGATATCTAAATCGGTCCATTTACACAATGGTTAGCGAAAAACACAGGCAACATTGACATCTCCATGTTCACTGCTGCATTCAGATCTAACTTGTAATTTGTAAAAATGCTTCCTTTTAAAGAAATAAAATATTAACCATTAAGTTATATAAATATTCTTGATTTAATGTAATATCATTTTATTTTGTTTTCATTCTGATTAATGGACTTCAGTAATTAACATTGGTTTAAGTAAGAATTTATAAAATGAAGAAAAAGGTAAAAGTTTGACTTTAGTTTTGGAGAATTTTATTTCAAGAAGAAAAAGAAGGAAAGAAAAAGAAAGAGGAAAAAAACAATAAGAATTTTAGTTGTAACAATAATCTGCTGCTGTTGTTGTTGTTGTTAAACGAGTCAGAATTCTGATAGAGATTGCAAAAATCGTGTCGCAGAATTGTCTGTCTGCATGAAGTCCTCCTCGTTGGTCGCAGCTATTCGTTAACTTGCATGATTTCAGGGTTTTACCCTCGACACCAACAGTAGAAAGGCTCAGCAGTTGCAGGCAAAGTTGGGGAGGGTTTGGCCCACAACACAAACAAATGGTGCAGAAGCAACGTTACCATTCTCACTTCATTAATTTGTGGTTCCGACCAGTGGATGACAAATCCTGATGCCGACTCCACCTAGATTTCCACCAGAGCCCTGTTAGCCGGATAGCTCTGATACTACTGCCGTGTTCTCACCATCCCTACCACGGTGAGGAAGGGTTGGACTTAGGTGGCTGTTGTTGTTGTTGAGTAAGTTGAATTCGAATAAACACTGAAATCAACAAGGACAAGCAGTAGCTTCAAGTTGTAAAGGAAAGACGTCATGTTTAGACATTGAGTAGCAGTTTCACATGTTCCAACTCAACGTTGTTATCCTCACTGTGCATTGCAATAAATGACTGAACGTCATTGTTTGTTGTAGATTATTCACAGACGCATATCAGTTTATTTTGTTTGTAATAGATTTTTTAGGTTATAAAAGATTGTTCCGGTAGACCATACAAGTAGACTTACCTTGAAAAACCAAAATTGTTAACAAAGATGTAAAGGCATTATATTAAATGTTTTGAAAGCAAATTATTATAACTCCTGTTGTGATATACAAATAACTTAAAGAAATAAATAGGTTAATATCTATCCTATGTATGTGAGAGGATATTTTTCATCGTACTAAAAGATTGTTTTGGCATTATGTATTTTAAAGGAAAATAGTTGTAATAGACTTACTATCAAAAGAATCAATCAGCCATGAAAATCCCTAGAGTGTCAACGAAGACCTCTTGTAACATTTCATGAAGGCAACATACTAAATAGTTTTTTTTCAAACACATTATTATACCTTCTGTTGTGATATCCATATAACATTAAAAATGAATCGGCTAATATCTATGTTAAAAATGCAATTGCATTTGCTGAAGTCATACACAGATGTTGAAATTTATTTGGGGAGGGTTTGGCCCACAACACAAACAAATGGTGCAGAAGCAACGTTACCATTCTCCAAAAAAAATAAATCCGACCTGCAAGATTACTTTTTTGAAGAAATTTACTTGAATGACATGTTATTATTCTTAACAACATGAACCAACGTTCAACAAATGAAAATGGCTATTCAGAATGAAATAGTGCTTTTGTAGAGCGAAAGCTATCAATGACAAAAATCGAGAATCCGACTGACTTTATTTTATATATTAGATTTTAAGGCATATTTCCTTATCTTGTTTGTTGTCATTACAAGGTTTCTAAAATTTTGCCCTCCGGCCTTCTTCAGGTGGAAAAACGTGATAAAAACAATCGAGATGAGGAAAACAATCTGAAAATTGTAAATAATAATGAAAACTCTTCATCTAAAAAATAAAAACAAATATGTGATTGTTATTATTTTTTATTTTTTATGTTGTCGTCTAAATGATAAACGTTTGTATTTGCTTGTGTGCAAGAATCAGACCCCAGTGAGACGTTGCAGATGATCAGACTCTTTTGCATGTGTGCAAGAAACTGACCCCAGGGAGAGGTTAAATAGGGATTAGATCCTTTTCCATGTGTGCATGGAAATTGAGAATATCTGTTGTTTTCTCCGTTTAGATTTATAAATTTCACAGAACATTTAAAAAAAGAGAAGACTAAATGCAGTAAATGACGTGACCTTTAATGTGAAAGTCGAATGCAGATGCGAAAGGAAGAAAATGAAAGAAAACATTTTTAATCAGGGAATTTGAGAAAATATGGAAGGGAATTTTTTTTATCAAATGAAGAAGAAAATGAAAAGCAAAAGAAAAAGAAACAACTACAAAAAAAAGTCGAGGAGAAAATGAAAGAAAATGTTAGAAGAAAAATGAGAAGAAAAGTGGCAAAATAAATAAAAGAAAAGGTTGATGAGAAAATGACAAAGAGGGGGGAGATAAAGAAGGGAAACAATGAAGATGAAAGGGATATTCAAAGAAAAGAGAAAAGGGGGGGGGAGACATATAGAAAAAAGAGATAGATTAAACAGAGATGGGAGAAGAGGAAAAGGCACTAATCTTGTTGGTTATTTTTTTCAACAGAAGTAAAATTAAACCATGTAATAATAAAAATAATCATTTACTTTTTTGTTTAGATAAGGATTGGTAATTTGCACTATTTGGATTATTCGGACTACTATTCTCATCTTGGTTGTTATTTTTTCCACTACATTTCAGTCCATGTAACCCCTGACCTTCTTCAGTTGAATTTTTTTTAACTTGAAAATCTTTCTGTCAAACTCGGAAACCCACATGGAACCTGACACAGATTGTGCTCGTTCTGTTAGCCGGAATTAATATTTTCAGAAAAATCTGAATCGAAATAATGAAAAGAAAACGACAAAAATAGGCTAGTGCAAGTTAAGTAGCGATGCTATTTAGGTCTGACTTTGAAAATCCGACATGATAACTTTATATGCTAGATAATAGTGGTATTTATCCGGGTGGAAGACTTCTTAGGGAAAAAATAATTCAAAATATAATCATGTTTATAATTTTTTTCTCGGAAGTTGTGTTCAAAAATGTAGCCGAAACGAATTAACATATCAATTTTTTTGTGAAGCCAAAAAAAAAAGACTAAAAGGAAACAAAAAATTTTTTTTAAACAATTAAAAAAATATTATTGCTTATCAGTTCTGAATATCAAAGTGTAAAGAAGCTATGTAAAAAAAAAAGCTAGAAGATATTGCATCTATATTCCGTCTGAATGTTTGTCCAAGGCGACTTTAAACGTGAATATGGTAGACATCATCACGACCTCCTCTTGAAGGCTGTTTAAGGGAGCAGAAGCAGGGAATGCCACCTTTATTCTGTTGAGACGAAAGTGACGATGGTGCATCTTCTGTGGGTGCCGCAGAGACCGTGACTAGGTGTTAGGGAGAAAAACTCCTCTGACGGTAGATCTTCATTCCCGTTTATGATGCTGTATGCTAGAATTAGCTCCTCTCCCATTCTGCTCAAGTAAGGACAGATTTAGTCTTTGAAGCCGTTCTTTGTAGATAACTGTGGAAAATACCATTAAAAAAAAAAGAAACGCCGAAAAAAAACCCATATCAATCGATATAGAGAGAAGAAAGGAAAAAGAAAGAAAGAAAACGTTTCATTATGAAAATAAAGTGACGGATTTCTTTCCAAATTCATTTTAGACGGCAGCAAGGGAGTTGTCGAACTTGCTATTTGCTTTCTCCCTTCTCCTAAAAACTTGAAATTGTTTTACCTGACAGGTTTTATTCGCTGATGTTAGTGTGACGGGACGGATATATATATATATATATATATATATATATATATATATATATATATATATATATATATATATGCAAATAAATACATATCAGTCGTTATTATAGAGTGGAGTGTTGTCATCTTCAAGAATATACCAGCTGCCCAAGAAAAGAATCAAAAGAATATCTTTATACTTGACTCACAAAAGATAGACAATATAATATAGAATACTCAATGGGGAGAAACTCTGTAAATAAAAGAAATTACCAATGCTCAAGTTTTCTTGGGTTCAATTTAGTATTTTACATCAATGCATAAAGTAAATTGAATCTTTTTTTTTGAATTCTTCCTACAAAATCAATATTTGATTCTGATTGGTCAGGTTTTTTGTGGAACATTGGTCTATGTTCTTAACAACAAAAACTGTATATCGATACAATTTCTTAAAATAATAATTTATGCGCCTAGGAATATTTTTCAAATGTATGTCATCTTGAACATTTTTCAATAATGACCTACATAGTAGTAGTATCTCTCTGTCCTTAAGCAAGTACAAATATACATGCTTAGCATTACAAGAGATATAGCCAGCTGAAAGAAACACAGTTGGGAGAGTGTCAGACTGAAGATCTAAAGGTCCCGGTTTCAATCACGGATTACAGCGTCCATTTTTGTCATTTATTGTCGGAAATCTATTATTTACTACTGAACATTATTTATTTATTCAAATAAAAAATGCAATAGCATAAAGTACTACAACCAATGCATTTGCGTTTCTTCGTAAAGAACTCAGCTATTTAAATATTTTGTTGTCAGTTGAAAAAAAAAACATTAAAATTCTTAGCATATTCTCATGTATTAAAAGATTAAAAGTGTTAAAAGCTATTTGCAAAAAAAATAAAAATAAAGTGAAAGAAAAAAACAAAAAACTCTCGGGCAACACCGGGTAGATACAACTAGTATCAATTAAAATGTAACAAAGTATGAACCGAGTATATTTTCATCACACTTTTTATTTGAGCAGTTGAAGGTAACAGATTTAACACCTGATGTCACTCAACTGCACATGTCTTCAAACGGACTTGTTCTAAGAATAATATTTTCGATGCCTCCTCATATTTCTATGAGAGGCTCAGTTGGTCAATCGTGTTGCCAAGCTTCAGTTTTAAATAGCATTTTCGATGGTCTGTCACGCTTATGTTTAAAATAGCATTTTCTGTGGTCTGTCACGCTTCAGTTATAAATAGCATTTTCTGTGGTCTGTCATGCTTATGTTTGAAATAGCATTTTCTGTGATCTGTCACACTGATGTTTAAAATAGCATTTTCTGTGATCTGTCATGCTTCGGTTTAAAATAGCATTTTCTCTGGTCTGTCATGCTTATGTTTGCAATAGAATATTTTTTGGTCTGTCACGCTTCAATTATAAATATCATTTTCTGTGGTCTCCCCCCCCCCCCCCCGCTTATGTTTGAAATATGATTTTCTTTGATCTGTCCCATTTATAGTTCAAATAGCATTTACTTTGGTCTGTCATTTTTTAGTTTTAAATAGAATTTTCTGTGGTCTGTCACATTTAAGTTTTAAATAGCATTTTCTGTTTTATGTCACACTTATTTCTGAAATAGCATTCTTTGTCTGTCACGTTTCAGTTTAAAATATTACTTTCTGTTGTCTGTCATGCTTATATTTGAAATAGTATTTTCTGTGGTCTGTTCCACTTATATCTGAAATAGCATATTCTTTGTTTTGTTGTTGGTAGTAGATGAAACCGTGGCATTTTCAGCCACACTCTCTGCAAATCTATCACATTCAATTGCCAATAAAAGCAGAAGATAAATGACATTTGACAGTCATTTTTCAGACTCATTCGGTTGCCTTAGAGAATTAATTTTGTTGATACATTTAGTGACAAGAAGTTACACACTAGCCACTATTTTTCTCAGCCTGTCCTACCCATTTATCTAATATATAAAGAAAAGGCAGTCAAATCCTCAAAGTTAAACCACCATAGCATTGGATCTGATAAATCGATATTTGATTCTGCCTATGTAAATTTTTAGTCTGTGTTCTTTACATAAAAAAAAATTTCCAATCGATTTCATGGATTACATATTCTATTCGACCCGAGAATTTTTTAAGTAAGAGAAACTTCCAGATATACACCAAATTGCTGTATTTGTTACAAATGCCAAAATTGAAAACGGCGTCCATAATCTTTTTGCTGCATTTGGGAGTATTGCCTAAACCTATTTCACTTTAAACAATAAGTGACCAAACATTTAGAAATTACCCCTTTTTCTTATTCTGTGAGTATTTACTTGGTATTTTTAAAATTTAATACTCTGGCCCAAACATTTCTTCTTCTTCTTCTTCTTCTTCTTCTTCTTCTTCTTCTTCTTCTTCTTCTTCTTCTTCTTCTTCTTCTTCTTCTTCTCATCATCATTATTATTATTATTATTATTATTATTATTATTATTAGTAGTAGTAGTAGTAGTTCCATTGATATCGTTGGAATTTAGTCCACCCTTATCACTTGATTTTTGCCCACATTTTCTTGTCCTGATATACAATTCCATTTCACCTTTTATATTGTTGAAAATGTAACTTTAATTCAACAGTTTTATCACTGCCGGCTATTACTTAAACGTGTTACTGGCTTACGTGCCGTTTCAGCGCCACACTTCTGCTGAAAAAAGACAAATTAATACGATTATTTAATTTGTACTTTAAAAATTATGTTGCAATTTAAGATGTCGTAACAAAGTAAAAAAATCCTTTTCAATACAGGGAACTAAAAAAAATATTATCTCACAGATACAGGAAAGTACGATAGCTGGAACTTTACAAATCTTATATATACACAAGTGCATACTCTCTGTCAGAAATGGTGTACAAAATTATCCTTCGCCATATTCACGTCGGAATAGGTGAAGTTAAAAAGAAAGAAATAACAAAGTAACAAAGAAAACGTCTCAAATTGGAAAGTTTTAAAACGGAAAAAAAGAAAAAAACGAATCAATCGGTATAGAAATCAGAAGAAGAAAAGAAAGAAAACGGCTCATTATGGAAACAGATTTGCTTTCTCAATCCCCTTAAATACTTAAAATAAGTTCATTCAGTAGTTTTTACTCCTATCTTTGTGTGACAGGATGAATATATATATATATATATATATATATATATATATACTGAGTGAGTTTAATAACAAGCAGTACTACTAGCTTTGTTGCGAAATCCAACACAGTTTGTTGTTGTAGATCACTATTCGCTGCTCGTTGTAAAATACCCGCCGACTTGGTATTTACAAAGTTAAATTCCTCCTTAATTCTAAGCTAATTTGTGGTGGCCAACGGAAAACGCTCTTGACTTCGAATCAGTGACGATTTGTGATCAGAGTTCGCGCCCGCCGACCGTCAGAAATTAACTTCCTGCACTGAAGATTGCGTAAGCATGAAACATCAATGTCTGTAGGTAATAAATAATTAATATATATATATATATATTATAGAGTGGAAGATACCAATAATAAGTTTCACTAAAATTTAATTCACTATTACATAAAATCTTCGGGTGCGTTTGCAATTTACTTATAATAATGTTCATCTTAATTCCCATCCAGAGATTATTACACATTATATATATTTCATTTTGATCAAAGGATTTACAATAACATCGTGAGATTGGATGTCCAAAAAATGTAATGCAACGTTTTATTTTGTTCTATTTCTAACTTAAAAAGTTTTAACATTAAAACACAAGACTAGATTTGTAAATAAGGGTTCCACAACGTTTAGAAACAGTAAGTTTAAAGATGGCCGCTGGGTGGTGAATAAGTATGGGAGATAACTCTATGTTCACATTTATTAATGGCAAAAAAAGTAGTAAACAAATATTGAAAAGTTGTAATTCTTTCTGTTAATTTTACAATTATTTACGTGTATTTTAATTCTTTTTTCTTTATGATTAACTACCCTTAATATCATGTTTAATTAATCAAAAGCAATTAGAAATACTAAGTTATGCGTTACAAACACATAAAAGTTCATAAAATAAAGAGAGAGAGAGAGAGAGAGAGAGAGAGAGAGAGAGAGAGAGAGAGAGAGATTTTAAAAGAACGGTGTTACACACACATTTAAGAGTTAAAAAGAACAGCTTTGAAACAAATATGAAATTATCAATACTCCCGGGCAATGCCGGGTCGAGACAGCTAGTATTTGCTAATTTTATTTAGTGTTATTATTATACTTCTTTCGTGTTTACTCTTTCTCTTCTCCACGGTCTCCCTTATTGATCAAGAATTACTGATTGTGTCCCCTACCCCAACTCACCCCAGCATTATTTTATTATATTTACATGTGTTACTAAATTTAAACCCGAAGTTTGTCAATCACTTATACAGATTAAAATCTAACACAGAAAATATCTTGTGGTGGATAGATTTCTCAGTGATTGTTTAAGTGGTTTTGTGGCAAGGATCGAGTATGAAAGTTGATCTTAAAATTTTTAGGCACAAAACCAACACAGCAAGTGGCAAAGACAGGATTTTGTTAGATATAAAATTAAGGTGTGTCAAAATAGTGTTAAAAACAGAATTTTTCGCAGAAAGTTAGATGAAATCGAAAAACGGAAAATTCCATCAAAAGTTAAACATTAGAATTTTAGATATATGTTACGGATGTTGCATCATGAAGTCTCTAGTGACAGTGGATAAGCTGATAAAATCTCTCTATTGTTTCTGAACTGAGAGCAGTTGTGTTTGTGATAGCTGCTCTCTCCCCCACGAGGAAGGGTGGGGGAAGATCCACGGGAATATTATGCATGTATACTGTATGCTGCACTAACCAACAGGCGGCATCGTCAATAATCTGCAAACGACGTCTAGACTGGCTCGGACATGCCCTAAGATTGACCCTAGAGAGATTTGCAAACTAAGTGTTTCTATGGAACCCTGATGGAAAAAAGAAGAAGAGGAAGACCAAAAATGAACTGGATCGCAACAGGAAGAAGCTGGAGGGACTCTGTGGATCTGGCTTCAGACCGAAAATGATGGGTTACTTTGACTGCATCATGTGTCACAGACGTGGGAGTTCCTGAGTCTGAGTTTGAGATACTGTATACTGGAAAATAAAACAAAACAAAATTTTAAACCCCATATGATTTTGTGCTGTTATTATCAATAATTTTTGCAATAACTGTTATTCAAAAGAAGATGGCTGCAACAAAAAGAAAGAGAAAAAGAAAGAGATCACTGCATTGCCTACTACGGTTTTGTCTGAACTCTTTCATGTCCAGTTCTTTTCACAATCGAATTATTTTTGCATACTGTTTTTACTCTATGCTTATTAGACTGGGATTCCTCTTCGTTTGATATTTCATGTTCTTTGTTTACTATTTTTATATTTTTTTCTGTAAATAAATATTGTATTTTTGGAACTAAAACTTGTGACATTGTTTGTAATTCCTTTGTTGTATTTATTGATTGTCATCTCGCACTCCAAAAGAAGTTTTGAGAATGAACCTCATCTTCATTTGTAGTAGTAGTAGTAGTAATAGTAATAATAAAAAGAGAATATACTAGCTGTCAGAAAATCAAGGTACGCATATATAAAGGGAATCCGAACAGATTCTAAAAGAAGAGGATTTATTCAGGATAGTACATTATCAAGAGAAAGAATGACAAAGTCTATCCATACAAATTATTTATTTTTTAGTGACAACTTAATCAAAGCAGTGCAAAATAAGTGTTCATAAAGAATGAGAGTTCCAAGAGTCTGTGAATGTTCTGGTGAGAGGAAAGCGTTTGTCTGTAAGTAGAAATTAAGTGGACATGTTTGTTTCGGATGTTGCCTTGTGTGTTAAGAATAAATTGAGCAGACATGTTGTTACGTCTTGATGTTTATATGTTTCGGTTCATTTACAACTCAGAAAAATGAAGGATATACGAAATAGAACCTTTAACAGTGAATAAATTAGAATATAGAAAAACTGCTGAACGCGAAATGCTTGTTTGATTGTGAGACCGTTATGTTTTTCACTGTTCGGCAGACGACTCTTTTACCCAAGGGTGATAACTCTTACTTTTTTCTGGTGGCCCAAGGGAAATAACTCGATTTTGTTTTGTTAGGTTGACCTAACATCTCCCCGTTTAATTCTTTAACTGTACCGAGTGCATTTAGGGTTAACTTGGAGGTGCTTTACTCCAGTGCGACTGCGCTTTGGCCAACTGCTGTTAGGTCTTTCATAATTCCCATTTGTATTTGTCTGATTGGGAGGTGATGGAGATGGTCGTTCGAATGCGTCCATTAACAGATCAAACGAAATGGTTGTTCTGTTGTCAACTAAGTTGTCTCCAGTGTATCTGGGACGTAACTGTTTTTTTGTGCCATGTCCAGAATTGACTCCCGACTTGAACATCATACAGGAATTGTCCATTTATTTTGTGGATGATGCCTGGTACCCAGTTTGGCTTGCCAGGTCTGTAATTCCGAGCAAACACTGATGTGCCAACTGAAAATGATTTTGTTTTGTTGGGACTTGATTGTTGCCTTTGTCTCTGGGGCCGTAAAGCGTCCAGTGTGGTACAGAGTTTTCGTCCCATCAGTGCCTCTGCTGGTGACAGACCATTCTTCACAGCCCCCTTTGGTGTTATTCGATATGAAAGGAGGAAAGCATGTAGTATCTCCTCTGTTGTTCCCTCCCCCCTTGCTTTGAGTAGTGCCCGTTTGAATGTGTCTACAAACCTTTCGGCTAGTCCATTGGATTGAGGATGATAGGGTGGCGACCGGACGTGTGTTATGCAACACGATTTACAGAATTGTTGGAATGACTCAGACGTGAATTGTGATCTGTTGTCTGAAACTAAAGTCTCAGGCAACCTGTGTTGACTAAATAGCCGCCTGAGTACTATTACCGTAGACTGAGTGTCAGTCTGTTGCATTGAAAAAACCTCTGGCCATTTGGAATGGGCATCCACAACCACCAAAAAACTAAGGTCATTGATAGGGCCAGCAAAGTCTGTATATTCTGGACCATGGTCGCTCTGGGTATGTCCAGCGAGAATCAACAATCCGAGGTGGATTCTTCTGCGCTTCCAACGACACGATCTGCAAACATCAAACAACCATCAATAACAAAGAGAGCCACTGCAGCATTTGAACTGTTGGAGGTCTCCCGTGAGGTTAGGAGGCCATGAATGTTAGAGAAATCTGCACACTCTTTGTTTCCAAGGGCGATAACTCTTACTTTTCTGGTGGTCCAAGAGAAATAACTCGATTTTGTTTTGTTAGGTTTACCTAACACATGCTCATTTCGGCTCATGCCATGTACGTTTACTGTTTACGTGTGTGTAAATGGGAATAGGCATGAAAATATGTGTGTGTATATCAGCATGCCTTTGTTTTGTTAGTGAGAGAATGTGTGCATCTATGAACTTATGTACATGTGTATAATTTAACAGCATGTGTGTGCTTCACCGGGTGTTGTGTTTAGAAGTCTGTAAAAGTCTCTCATTAGAGGTGTACTGCTTGCCGAGAGGCTCTTTGCCCCCCCCCCCCTACGATACTAGGCTGGATTTTGACATACGCACCTGCATTGCACCCGAAAAAAGAACAGAAAAGAGGAAGAAAAACGCTGTGCTTGGGTACTTATACTATGTGCCAATATTTGGAGCGAATATTTTTTGCACTGTTATTGGTCGAAAGAAACTGCTGAGTTGAGCTTTTGTTCGATCAAGAATCGATATGTAATAACCACATTCACTGCTGCTTCCAACAGATTGACTCAACCTTTTTATACACCATTTCTCCTCAAGGCAGCATGCAGCATGCAGATGCAAATCTTATGACTTCACGAAATTTGCAATCACTCAAGTAATTCTTAATCTTGAAAAATAAAATAATCTCAAACATGCCAAAGTTTGAAATAGCATTTTTTTTGTTCTGTCAAGCTTAAGTTTGAAATAGCATTTTCTTTGGTCAGTCATATTTTAGTTTCAAATAACATTTTCTTTCGTATATCATACTTTAAAATAGTATTTTCTTTGGTCTTTCATACTTAAGTTTGAAATAGCATTTTTTTTTGGGGGGGGGTCTGACATACTTTTGAAATAGCATTTTCTTTGGTCTGATATACTTAAGTTTGAAATAGTATTTTCTTTGATCTATCATACTTAAGTTAAAAATAGTATTTTCTTTGGTCTGTCATAACTTAGTTTAAAATAGCATTTTCTTTGGTCTATCCTATTTAAGTTTGAAATTGTATTTTCTTTGGACTGGATTACTTAAGTTTGAAATTGTATTTTATTTTATTTTTGGGGGGTTAAGGGGTTCCATGCCTAAGTTTAAAATAGCATTTTCTTTGGTCTATCATACTTAAGTTTTTAAATAGCATTCTCTTGGTCTGCCATACTTCAATTTGAAATAGTATTTTCTTTTATCCATTTTTAAATCTGATATAGAATGTTAATCGCTAAATGTGCTGATTGCATGGCCTCGTCATAAGAATGGATCCATTCCTGTTTTCATTGCATGTCTCTTAGGAGATTTCTTTTGTCAACAAACATAAATGGTTGAACTTTCCCTGAGAACACAAAACTAAACAAACAGAAAAGATAACATGTAGCACTTAAATTGATTGCTTTGCGATGGACAACATTGTTGAGTTTTGTCTGATGAAACAAACACTAAAAGCTGATGCATTACACACTAGCAGCATTGGTAAAGAAATGAAATACAAATACAAATACAAATCGAAAAACATTTCCAGTCATGTATTTCATCATCTTTGTTGTTATTATTATTATTACTTTTAAATAGATCGGACGTATTACAGAAAAGTATAAAATGAAATCGCACACATATTTTAGAAATTTTTGGTTAAGTAATAATTTTATAAATAATAAGAGGCTATGAACAGGTGTTCTGTTAATCTTAATTCAAAATAAACTATTAATGATAAACTATTAACACATAACTCAATAAGTCACAACTTTTAGGCAAAATTCTACTTTATTCATCAGCATAGTCTCCTTCTAGGGTGATACACTGATTCTAACGCTCTGTAACAATTTGATTTATTTTTTGTAAAACGATTTGTCTTTGGCCTCAAAATATGCCTCAGTTTCCGATATCACTTCTTCATTCGAGCCAAATCTCTTTTCCTAGAGCATTCTTTTGAGGTCTGCAAACAGCCAGTAGTTGATGGGGGCCAGATGTGGAGAATAGGCTGGGTGCAGAAACAATTCGAAGTGCAATTTATGTAGTTTCACCATCGTTGTGATTGATTTCTGACACGGAATATTGTCTTGATGAAAAAGCACTTTTTTCTTCTTCGTTTGTAACCGTTTTTGGTCTTCCTTCAAACGCACCAATAATGCTATATAATATTCACTAGTGATGGTTCTTCCTTTCACAAGGTAATCGATGAACAAAATACCTTCTGCATTCCAAAATGTGGAGGCCAAAACCTTGCCTGCTAATATTTGCATCTTTGGTTGCTTTGGACGGCTTTCACCTGCTGTTGTCCACTCAGCTAACTTCCGGAGTGAAGTGGTGGATCCATATTTCATCCATTGTCACATGTTGATGCCAAAACTCTTTTTTGTTGTTTTGAAACAGTTGCAAACAACGTTCTGAATCGTTGACATGTTGTTGTTTTTGATCGATTGTAAACAAACGCGACACCCACTTTGAACACAGCTTTCTCATTGACAAATGTTCATGCAAAGTATTGAATACACTGCTTTCTGATATCTTCCACGCATTTGTTATCTCACGCAACTTCAATTTATGATCGATCAAAATGAGTTTGTAGACTTTAAAAAAATGTTTTCTGAGACAACTTCCTAATTTGTGCGACCTGAGTATTCCGCATCATTTGTATCTGTATGACTGTATTTAAAGTCAGCATACCACCTGTTAACCATTATTTCCAATGGAGCAGAGTTCGAATAATACATATCAAGCCATTGCTTTGCTTGAACAGTATTTTTCCCATCAGAAAGCAACGTTTTATCAACACACGAAATTCAGATTTTTCCATTGTTTTGAAAATTTGCAACAGTAGCTTCTCTTAAATAACTGTAATTTGCTAACTAATAATTTGATTGAGCTCAAATTTTGACGCATTTGAAGATGAGTGATCATATGGATTTTTTATTAGAGGTTCCATCTATATCTCAAGACCGGGACTTATTGAGTGATATGTTATTATTATTATTTGTACTCACTAGGAGTTCTCACACAGGTCATCAGTGATTGCTCACCGACAACCGGTGGTATTCCCTGGAGTCTGAGTAACACCAAGTCTTCCCAGATTTCCAGTATTCTCCACCTCTTTTCGATAGCCACAGCAAAAAACCTTGCAGTATCGCAACAGCCGTTTACCATTGATTTCTCACTGGTAAGGACTATTGGTCTTCTCTGGGATTTGGGTGGCAATAAGCCTCCCCAAGGTCCCAGCACTCTCTGCACTTCCAGTGGCGATCTGGTTTGTGCTGTCCCTCCTCGGTCTTCTCATCCTCGTTGAACCTATGCAAATATTTTGTGTGGCTTTTGGTCTTGATAAGCTGACTTATTAGTAAAAAAAAAAAAACATGGTATAAAACTGTCCCCATAAATAATCAAACTCAGTTCGTACCATTGATTGTTCCTCATCTTTTGGCTGGCAATCATTCTATTTCATTAACCTCGATCCTCGCGTGGCGATTCATTAGGATGCTTTGGATCTGACTTTGAAAATTCGACAAGATAACTTTATATGTTAGATCAAAATTATTATCAAGGCTCCATTAACATTTTTGTTTCACTATCAAGACCTGCTAGTCCAGCTGCTAAGCCAAAAAATCGTTCAGTTTGGTACAAAAGTGCCATCTTTGGTGCATAGATACTTTGAATAGTATATTCTCATATCAGATCGGGAGCCATGCTAATTTCTCCTGAGACCTGCTTTTTTTCAAGATGGCCGCCATTTACGGGTAAAAACCCTATATAAGCAACATCACATTCGTGAAGTAATGTTCATAATTTGGCCAATTAAAGTCCCTTATAGCCATACCTAATGCTTAGAATTAAAATGTGTACGATTAAGGTAGAAATAGTGGCCATTTTGAAAAAAAGTCAATATTTTAATAATTTGTGCCAGTTTTAGCTTATATTGTTGTAATATGTCTTCTTCAACTATTTTGAGGTCACTGAATTCATTTTGGGCATTAGATTTGACTTTTATTAAAGTCTGAAATGATAGTCATAGTCTTCATTTTGATTTCTTTCATTAATTATTAGTTTTCAGGTATTTTGTGTATAAATATATATGCATTCTTTGTTATATTTTTGTCGTAATGTTTCACTGCTTATTCTTTATTTTCAGGTAGTTCTGTAGACATAGATATTTGTGGTGGTTAACATGAGTCAAAACGAAGTAGATTGGAAACTGTGTGCATTGTGCCAAAAATGGACAGATGACCTCCTAGTCAACCCCCTGAACAGGACACAAAAAGAAGGATTATCAGGTTATGAATCGCTGGCTCAAAACCGGGAAGCCTTGAAAAAACTTGACAGTGTGCCAGAGTTTATCAATATTGAAATTCTTGATGATGGAAGTGGGATTGAAAGAACAGTTAACTAAAACAGTGCAGTATGGTACAGAACATGCCGCCTATCATGCAACAACATCAAGGTCAAATGAGCAGAGAAGAGGAAACAAACAGATCATTAGAAACTCAAAGCCCAGTTAATACAAGACTTTCTCTTGGGGTTACAACAAGTACACGGCCAGACAACAAAAATGTTTGCTTCTTCTGTGAGAAATCTCAGGGCACACAAAAGCTGCACAAGGCATCCAGTGATAATATTGACTCTACTGTTAAACAGACTGCAACTGAGCTGTGAGACTCTAAACTGCTTGCAAAATTGGCAGCAGATGATATGTTTGCCATTGATGCCATGTATCAGTTAAATTGCCTCACTGAACTGCAAAATCGACATAGACTGCACAAGGAAAGAAACACAAAAGAAGAGCAAAATGAATCACCAAAGGCCAGGGTTTTTGGTGAGTTAGTGGCATATATAAAGGACACTCATGAAAGCGATATTACAATTACAGTGTTCAAATTATCGGAAATATCCAAACTGTATGCAAACAAATTGGCAGAACTTGGTGAATGTAGTGAATCAAGGGTAAATGCAATCAATCTTAAAGAGAGACTTTTGATGAAAATACTCGGATTGAGGGCATAACCCCATGGCAGGGATGTCCTCTTGTCCTTTGATGAGGATATTGCAGATGCCCTCAGAAAGGCCTCACATGAAGATAGGAATTCTGATGCACTTCACCTGGTGAAAGTAGCTAATATCATAAGGAAGGAGATTTTTGACAAACACTGCAGCTTTGATGGCTCATTTCAAGAGGGATGTGAGTCAGAAGCAGTTCCAGCATCACTGAAGGCTTTGATAAGCATGATTATTTCTGGTCCTAACATCAAAGAACAGAGCCACAGTCACACAGCAAGGGAGAAAATTGCCTTAAAACTTTCTGAAATAGTCATGTTTAACTCTGTGAAAAGTAAAACAGCTTCTCCCGATAGCACTGTAATGCATAACATAGACAGAGAGTCCCACTTACCAATATACATTGGCCTGCTGATTTATGTTCAAACTAGAAAACGAGAATTGATAGACAGGTTGTACAACATTGGTCTATGTATTTCATATATAGAGTCATGGCCATATCAACAGCCATGGCAAATAAGGTTACTGCATACTATGAAGCAGAAAATGTCTGTTCGCCATCTTTAAAGAAGAACGTGTTCACTGTGGGTGCAGTAGATAATCTAGATCACACCTCAAGCTCCCGAACTGCCAAGGATTCATTTCATGGCACTGCCATCACGCTGATGCAGTTTCCTTCCCTACAGAATCCAGGAGTAAGTAGAGATGTGGCTGCTTTAGCAAGAGATGAAAAAAAGGTCATATACTCAGGTGCCAGCTGTAACAAAACTTAAGGTGAAAACTGCCCCCTCTGTTGTAGGTGAGGTGAAGGCTCCTGTAACCATTCTGAGGGAGCAAAAGCAGAAGAGTATGATTGGTTGAATCATGTAGAGACCTTATTGAGCAAGGATACCCTTGACGCATACAAGTAATCAACAGGCTTCTGACAAATACATAAGCAAAGTAGCTTTGCTCCCCATGTTTCACGAGCAAGCACTTTATGATAATGAATGCATTTAATGTGGTGACAGATGCTGTGGATCATCTGAATGAGCAGCAGATACCTGTTATAGCAATGGACCAGCCCCTCTATGCCTTAGCAAAGACTATCCATTTCTATGGATGTGGGAAACTCTCTGCATGGGATGCATGGCAGGTTTTCCCTCCACTGACCGATGCCTTACTTGAACTTTCATCACAACCAACTGCTATCATGGACCGTTGTGCTATTGTGATTGAAAGGTTCATCTTGATGTACAGCAGAACATGTCGATTAGATGATATTGGCCAAGCTAGAAAGTTGCTCTTTGCACAGGGATCAAGAAACATTGACCATATCCCTCCTACAAAAGCTTCACTGCAACAACACTACCTACCAAGCAGGACATGTCTGGCCACAATGATTAGTTATCAGACCAGATCTTCCGAATCCTGACAAATGGGACTGGAAAAAGGATGGAGATGACTGGACACTCCACTGGTCGGATCTCCCAGAAGCCTCAAAGCACTGCACTGAACTCATTCACTGTAAATGCAAGAAGGGATGCATACGTCGATGTAAGTGCAAATCAGCCAACCTACCTTGTACAGAACTTTGTGCATGTCATGGTGCATGCTCACAAGAGTCAGCCATAGATATGATATGTGAGGATTTAGTAAGTGTGGACTTATGTATAGGATAGTTATGATGTGATTCACATGTAATCTTAGTTCCATGTCTCATTTTAACTTGATATGATGTCGACTTTTTATGAATCATTCAAAATATTTGTGAAGAAATTATACATTTTGTTTCTGATATCTATATGATGACCTTAGGATTATATAGTGATTGTAAAGCAAATTTATTTGTTATGTTATCAGGTAGTTTCTGATAAATGTTACTCTTAGGATACCAATTCTATGATGAAGGAATTGTAATAACTTTTGAAGAAAAGAAGCATAATTTGTATTATAAATCTGGAAACACCTTTCCCAGCCAAACTATGTCATAATAAATGTTTTTTCGTTCCTAAATGTTTTCAGTATAAACTATTGAATTAAATAAATATATTTTATTACATCCGATTTCTCATCCCACATTATCCATATGTAAACATCAAAATTACCTTTCTATTCTATTTAAATTCTGGGATATGATATTAGCCTGAAGTGGCAGCCATCTTGAAATCAAGCAAGTTTGAGACAACTATTGGATCAAATGCATAACATTTTAATACTTCTTGTCCAAAAGTTTGCATATTTAGAAACAAAAATCACCTTTCTACACCTTTAAAGTTCTAAGATGTGTTATATCTACATATTTTGCCCCATAAAGCATAAACAAGGGAGCAGGGGACTTGTTGGCACATGTTCCCCTACGCATAAAGAAAGGGGGTGCAGGCGGGCGACGTTTGTCAAAAGGGGGTCAACAGGAAGCTCAACAGACAGGCTTTCATAATTCAGCCCACGCATTTGCGGGGGCGAAGGATTCAACCAATCAAATGAGAGAATAATGGTACTATGCACAGGAGAGGCCAGGAGAGCAGGAAAATCGAAGCGAGAAGAAACACGAGGAGAAGGTCCTCGAGTAGTGTTAAGAGCGGACGTCTAAGAGATTGGCAGCTCACCTCGCTGTCATATTGGACAATTTATCCCCGCACACAAAATCAAAAATAGGAAAAGTAGAATTCGAAAATTAACAGCTAAGAAATACAGCGACATTTAATACTGCTGTCTACCGGACACCAAAAGAAAAAACCTGCTCCAACAAAATTGACTACGACAGACCAGTCAATCATATTACCTCTCCGTAGTCGAGATTACATATATCTCGGGACCCTAAAAACAGCTCGTTAAGAATGGACCACAGAATCTAAAATTCTGTTAAAATATCCTTCCCTCCGCCGTCAAACCAAAAAGGTATGTGTCTACGACATATGGACAAAAAAAAAAAATACTATATTAATTCGTCCTAAATCGAACTTTCATATTGTTATATATTGTCATGTTAAATGATCTCATTCAATCGTTCCCCACGATTTTAACACATTTATCTTCATATCTCGATCTCCCGTGGGAGGAGAAGGACTTCTCATTTGTTTTCCTCGAATACATAAGAAAAAAAAAGACTTTCCTATTTTCATTTTCCATAAAGGCTTCTTAATTGCTATATTTGAACTTTTAATTCTAATCCTGACTGATCAACTTTCTCGGAATAACAAAAACCAGCATCTTATAGAGAACTCCGTTTGTGCGGAAAGAATATCAGTTGATCTTTTGAAAAAATAAATACTTGTTATGTATTGTTAATTTGTCTTGGTTGTTTATACAAATATATGATTATAATTTGTGATACGATGTGTTATTCATTTTTATGGAGTACGGGTTGTTTCCCTTTCATCGTGTTTTCAACCTTTTCACATTTTTACATTCATGGCTGAATTACGTATATGTAACGTTCAGTGTCCTAGTACCACAATTATAACAGATGTGATAATGACCCAGTATGGTGGCCATTTTGAAAAAAAGCAAGTTTGGGGAAAAACTTTGCTTCTGATAAATTAAATTTCTTTTCCAGCATTTTTTTTGCCCCCAAAAATGTATATTCAGACACTAAAATAATCTTGCTACTGCACTAATGAGCTGAGATATGTTCTATAATCTAAAATGGCGGGCATCTTGAAAATAAAAGGGTTCCGGGCCAAAATTTGAGTGGCTCCCGATCTTATTTGAAAGTATGCTATCTTAGGTGTTTGTAGCAAATGTTTGGTGCTTTTGTACTAAAGTGAACGATTTGGTAAAAAAATGGACCTTGACAGCTGTACTACTGTACATCTGACAATGTTTTTATATAACACAAAAGTCAAGTTAGATCACCAATATCATGTAGCCCAAAAACCAGCAGACACATGAAAATGTTCAGCCAAATAAAAACAAACAAACAAACAAACAAACAAATAAACAAACAGATTGTCACGTTTCAATATTTAACATTAATTCAATGATTGAGAAAATGTCACATTATGCTAATGTCATAATTCACACCTCCCCACCAAATAAGCAGACCAATCCTACCATAATATTGAAGTGACAGCTACTCTACAGGGAAATCATTTTGCTTTGGAGTTTGGACTCTCCGGGGGGGCCAATATAACTTACATACGACTCGATGGTAATTTTAGGTTTCATTATTGGAACGTAATGTAATTGTTTTTTAAGCTCTCTTTCTACCCCTCTACCTCTCTCACTCTCTCTCTCTCTCTCTCTTTCTCTTTCTCTTTCTCTTTCTCTCACTAGCGTGAAATCAAACATCAAACACAAAAAATAAGTAAAGCATGAGTTAACTTCCCCTGCAATGAATACTACTTGAATAATACAAAGCCTGAGTTGTCTCCCTCTGCGATCACTACTACTTTTGTATAATGGGACGGATATATATATATATATATATATATATATATATATATATATATATATATATATATATATATATATATATATATATATATATATATATGGAAAATGAAAAAAGGAAAACCAAAAATATTATATATGTATTCATCAACGTTTCGTCTTTATTTCAAGACTTCCTCAGGATGATTAGTCTGAAGAAATAACATATTTGTACTTGTGTGCTATTTCTTAAGACCAATAATCCTGAGAAAGTCTTAAAATAAAGATGAAACGTTGATGAATACATAAATATTTTTGGTTTTACTTTTTTCATTTTCCATTATGTCCCATTTTTTTTATAATATATATATATATATATATATATATATATATATATATATATATATATATATATATATATATATATATCCCCCACGTAGCCACCCTGAAATTTGTGATCCAAAAATATTATAAATATAAATACTCTTATATTTCGTAGTCAACTATACTTCATTATGAACCAGTATTTACTTTTGTGTAATATATTTTACAGCAGGGCCGGATTAAGGGGCCAAGGGGCTGGGGCCCTGGGCCACCCACCAAGAGGGGTCCTCCCACGAATTTTTAACATAATTTCCGATTTCAAAAACGTTTCTTTGGATTTTATTTTGTTTAAAACTCAATTTTCCATTCCTGGTACTAATGATACCATAATAAATATTTACGGATTTTAAACTACCAGTTAAAATGAATCTACTGACCATAATAACATCTAAATATGATTTAAATTTATGTTACCTTGTAAAAAGAAAAAAAAAGAAAATGTACGTGTTCTCAAACTCAAACATAACTTCGCTAGTTTCAGATCAAGTGGTGAGGGAAACAAAGCTTCACCTATTTCCTGCTTGGTGAAAGAGATTGTCAGTATATCTGTCTTTTTTTGTCAACTTACCAAATATATATTTTTAAATATTGTTAATTCACACTAATATCATAAATTATCAATTAAATAATTATAATCCAAATGATGTAATATAAACACAAAATGAATTCACGTTGTTGTTCTGCCAGCTTCTTTTAAAGATATGTTTTTAATTTATAAAAGAAAGTGTTGTCTTCATTCAAAAGATAGAAATGAATACTAGCAACTAAATTATTTTCAAATGAAACTGGGAATTAGTTAAAAAAATTATTTTTGTATTTTATCACGAATCTCAAATACGTTTTTTTCTTTTTGTTGTCAGTTGCAACTGTTAATTTAAAAAATTGTGAATGTTACATTCAAAATTTTTGAAATTGATATAGAAAAAAATCCCAGAAAGAAAAAAACAGCATTGGTAGGGTATAAACCCCACGTACAAGAGGCGAGCAAAAAAAGGCTTGTGATGTAGGGTAGGATTAAGTGAATTAGTGAATCCAATGCTTTTTCACACATATGTGAGAAGTGGAAGAAGACTTTGGCGTCAGTTCTTTCTTTGATTTTGATTTTTCATGTCTGTGTGAACTAATAGTGAAAAGAAATATCAAAATAAATAAAGAGTGGATAGGGAGATAGAATAAAAGTATAATAATAAAAAAGATTCTTGGTTATTGAAACAGTTTAGTTACATTTTCATTTTCTTAGAGACAACTACTCTTAGAAAGACTAGAGGAAATTTTGACCAACATAAATGTAAGCGCATATATTTCTTTTCTTTTTTGTTAACTCTATTTTAAAGAAATTTAAAATGTGTTTTTAGAAAAAATAATTACTAATAGAATTTTTTTTAATTATTAATCTTTGGATGTTTAAATAACTGAAAATCGTAGGGTTCACTTAAGAGGCTATGCGATCCTCCAATATTTGTAAATAAATATTTTTAAATAAGTATTTATTAATACGCTATTGTTTTGAAGCAAATGAAATCGATTTATCTACATTAAGTTTCTTTTTAAAGAAGCAAAAACTAGTCTCATTTGTTTGGAATTTTTCTTGAAGAACTCTATTCATTTATTGCTGTAACTTTTACAACAAAACAATAAATAACAACCCAACTATAACATTTTTTGTTTAAAGAAAATAAAACTTAACGAAAAATAGCCCGTCTTTACAAAAAAAAAGAAAAATGTTCAAAATTAGTTCAAAAGACAACGTCAAACAAAGTTAATCTAATCATAATCTTAATTATTAATTATAAACTTAATTATAGAGTTCTGGATTAAAATTTCTTGTGAAACGTGTCTTTTCTTGTGAGATTCTTTTTAAATAAATATTATTTGAAAAAGGAGAAATTACTATAAGTCTCAATGTCTTGCTTCTAAATACCCCCTATTTAGAAGCAATACATCGAGACTTATATTTTACATCAATATTTAAAAACAATGTAAGAAATATATATTTTGTAAATTGAAAGAAAAAAGGGGTGCCCTGAATATTCGGCAACGGAAAATTCGACAAAGGAAAATTTGGCAATTTCGGCAAAGTAGGAAAAGTTGGTAATTAATTAGGGAAGATATATCGATTGAAAAAAGATTTTAGAACCGTACTTGCGGGGGATATAGTTGTAAATACGGGGCTACCCCCTACCAATAAAGGACACTTATTGTGTTATCTTTTTGGTACTTGTGCAGTTTACGGACCGGGCTATTTTTTAGATAAGATTTTCAAGTGAAATTCAATTTTTACGATATCTTTTGTTTATCACATTGTTAGATAAAAGTACAGAATAGTTTACAAAGCCCCTCACCCACCCACTATGTTAAGAATGGCTTTCTAAATAATGTTATTATTTCAACCCGGTTCGTAATTAAATTACGAGATTAAATCCATCATAATGCATTTAGGTTTCTTTGTAAACAAGTCAGCCATTTTAATATTTTGTTAATAATTGAAAAAAATATCAATTACTTCGTGTCTGTTCGAAATTTGAAAGGAAATCGGCCGCTCGTCGAGTCGTTTTTTTTCTGTGTGGGTACAGTGGAAGATTTTGATTTGGTACTCCGACAGTTGCTGGGGCACATTAGAGAACTCTGTGCTCGATTTGGAAATGCTCAATGTGCAGTGATGAAAGCTGCCGCGGTGTGTAACACGTCATCAGAATCATTCATGGACAGTGAGACGCTGAACCAGCTAGGTCCACTGTTTGGTGTTTTGGTAAAGGAGAATGAGATGGAAATATTCAAGAACTACATTCAGCGACATCTCCCTACCGAAGATCTTGGACTTTCAGAATTATTCGAACAATGTGACAGGGATATTTTCCATCGGTGCATAGAGTATTGCAATTGCTCCTTACCATCCCACAGAAAGAGAAACATTGACAGAGAGCGCATCATTGCGCATTTCAATAACTGAAGTAGCTACCTTATTTTACGAACTTTATGTTATTATTACTGTGTTTACTATGCTTTATGTGCTTTACTATGCTGATGTTGTTATTTACATGTACCTACCGAAATACACAACAATATATTTAGATTATATAAACGAAATTGAATTTTTTTTACTACTTATTTGTATTTATATCAGTATACACACACACTGAACCAAAACGTCACTCATATTAGAATATCAATATTAGTTTTGCCCCTCCTAAAAATGCCTTTCCTAAGTTAGAAGTCTGGCTACGTGCCTGATATATATATATATATATATATATATATATATATATATATATATAATTGAAACAGTTTTTTTTTAAACCAGTAAAATGCAGAGGCTTTTTGTTAAATAAACATATTATTTATTTAAATTCAAATTTTCGATTCACACAGGAATCTTCATATTCATATAATGGACAATATTGTTTTTCTTCCTTTTTGTTTTTAACGACATGGTGTCGTTTGATTTTGTGCTTCAGATGTTAACAAAGCTCGTTGTATAATAATGCCCACAAGTGGTGTGTGCTCTGGTCGCACGTTGTAAGTATTAATAAAGAGTTCCACTGTATAGAATGCATTTAAATTTTGTAATTGAAACGGTTCTTTTTTTGGAAACCAGTAAAGTGCAGAGGCTTTTTTAAATAAACATATTATTTATTTCAATTCAAATTTCCTTTCACACAGGAATCTTCATCAGGATAATAGACAATATTCTTTTTTTTTTCATCCTTTTTGTTAATTATAAAAAGCCTTATTGTGCGTTAAAACTGCCTCATTAGAAGAGTTGTTGTTAATTTTCTTTTCAATTGAATTGGGTATGTGTTTAATTATGGTTTTAGGGTGATTAGAGAGTTGATGGACATAAATTAGATTCGTACGTTTCTTTGTTTAAGTTAAATATTACATCTAAGAAGTTAACTAGTTTAATGTTTGATTTTATCTCCACCTTAAGACCTAACCTTTTCATCGCTCTAAGAATAATCTTTTTTATCCTTTCACACTTTTCCCAGTTTGAGTTTTTTTTACCACTAATAGGCCGTCGTCTCTATATAATCCTATATCTTTTATGTTAATGTCTTTTGTGAGATTATAAAAAATGTATAAAATAAATAACATAGTTATCTATTATATATATATATATATATATATATATATATATATATATATATCATATTATCTTCAGTATGATTATTACATTTAATTACTCTATTATAATTAAAATTATAATTACAATACATTATGAATGTGGTTATTAATACCATTAATATTATTACAAATTGTGGATGATAATTAATATCATTGTTCCTTTTATTATTTTTATTATTATTATTTTTATTATTTTTATTATTATTATTATTACTACTACTACTACCATCGCCGCTACTAGGATGTGTATTATTAATTATGTAACCTTCTCATTTGTACTTTTATTTCACCATCATTTATTTATCATAATAATAATCTCATCCTCATTCCCTATTACGATTATAAATACTACTATTATTATTACCATTAAGCTTATTATTATTATTATTATTATTGTTGTTGTTGTTGTTGTTGTTGTTGTCGCCACTATCATCCTTAAATGTTGTTAATTAACTTTAGTAAATTTTTAGTTAATTTTGGTTAATTTTACTTTATTTTCCATAGTGTTATCATCCCTATTATTTTATTGCCATCAATATTGACAAGAAAATATAAAATTAAAAATAGGATAAAGAATGCTAAAACACTAAAACAAATAATTAATAAAAAAAATTAAAAATCAACTCGATTAGATCTCAATGACTTAACACCCCTCCCACTTCCATATCGTACATAATATTGACGCATAAAAATAGATCTCAACACACATCCAGACATTAACTTGCTGTTAAAATGTGCCACAACAATTTGACCCCCTTTCCTTTTCTTCTTTTCATTCACAATATGAGTTTAAATTATATTTAATTTTCGACGTTTTCAAATCTGACCACGTGACCTTCTATTCTTAAATTTTGAATTTCGTTTTCTTTTCCTTTCTTTTCTTTTCTTCCAACTTCATTCTTTCCAAATGTGACCTAAGGGAAAGATCAGATTATTATTCTTTCTGATGAGATCTCAGATTTTAATAGCTCGATAACATTGACATGACAGTGTTGCAGATTATGTACATGTATGTATAAATAAAAATAATCATATATATAAAAGCACTATTTGATATTGAGCACTCTTTATAAGCCTGGTTGAAATTCTTTGGATTTTTATCCTGTGGATGTTTACCATACCTGGATTACTATATATATATATATATATATATAGGATCAAAATAAACCAAAGTGAAAACTTTTAGTAGATGGAACCTATTGTGAAAAGGATTAGCTCAATATACGAGATAGAGCAATAGTAGAGATAGAAGAAAAAAGAGTGATAAATATGCGACGATTGTCCAAATTTATTTCAAATTTCAATTGTTCAATGCAAGGTGCATTCAGTAATAAACTAGTGTTTATTATTCTTTCCTTAAGCCAAGGCTTTTCAAAGATCGAAATCTTATCATCAGAAGAGAAATACAGATGGATAAGTTGGCTTTCGAAAAAACCAAAGTTCAAATATTTGAAAAATATGAAAATTATTATTAAAAATTATTAAAATAATTTTTGTTAAAAAAACGTATTGAATGAAAAGAAAAGTTCCGTGAAAAAGATATGCAAATTGTCCGGGTGGTAAATTTCCGTTGAAAAGAAGTCCGGTGAAATTGTAGAATGTGAAGAAAAACTCTTTGCGTGGGAGCAGATTGGGGAAAGTGCTCAAAATGTAGGTAGGTCCAGATGCACTTAAAGGAGGATGAGAAGAGGAAAACAGGCCATTTTATTGATGTACTTCCAGGGCCAAGTAAAAACAGAAGAATCTCATTCAAGGTTTAAATCCGAATGAGACAAAAAGGCAAAATTGTTAAAGATTTGGGGTTGGGGGGGGGGTTATGAGGTACGGGATAGTTTAAAAAGTCGCTTTGTGAATTGGGGGGAAAAGGAAAAGGAGGAAGGGTTGGTATGGGGATGTAGTTAAAGTGACAGGTAGGTTAAGGGTGTGGGCGAGTGGTAGGATGTAGGTTTTGCAGGGTGGGATTAATCTTAAGTGGGAAGTGGGTATAGAAATTGTTGATTCTAAAAATAGAAATTAAATGAGTGAGCTTCTAACATTTCAGTCAGCTAAGAGCAAATTAAATTGTAGTTACCAGTTATGGTTTCTGGGGGGTTAAAAAGGTTAAAGTAGAATTAGTTAAAAGCATGGTAAAATAAATAGAGGAATGTGAGAGAGAGGATGATTAAAATTAAAAAATTAAAAATTAAAATTTAAAAGAAGCTAGGGAATAGTTAATTAAAAAAAATTTATTTATTTATTTATTTTTAATTTAAAAACCAAATTAAGGGTTAGATGAATAATTTGGAGGGACATTAAATGACCAAGGAGACAAGAGGGGGAAATAAATTAATGGGAAAAGAGTTAGTGAAATTAAAGATCAAGTCTGTTCTACTCGGTTATATTGAAATTTAGGAGAGGGGAACAGTGTAAGGGATAAGGATAGATTGTTTGAAACAATTTGTTTCGATTACTAGTAATAGGGGGTGGAATTTGGTTGGTTCAATCAAAAACTTGAGTGCAGTGTCAATTTTATAATCTATGGTTTAAATGGTGAGTGAGTCGTAACAGGGTAACAATTAACAATTACAGTTTAAATTTAATTAGATATATAAGGGAAACTTGCAAGGGGTTTCCAAGTAGTATGAGAATATGATTTGAGGGGATGGGGGTGAGATTGGTCAAAGATAAGATAAGTTGAACAAAGAGAGAATACACCGATAGAAAATGGCTCGCGAGTATTTAGAGGGATTAGGATTATTCAAAAATAGGCCAAAATAAGTAGTTATGTAACTAGCTTGAATCAATCAATTAGTTAAAAAGATTTCCCAAAGGGGGTTATGGAGGCTATTAAGGAGATAGGACAGAAATGCTAGTAACAGTTGAAATAATATAAGTGTTATGGGCCAGGGTTGGATTGAAAAATTAAGCAGACTTGCGTTTTGAAGCTAGTGTGTTAGAGAACTGATAAGAATTACAGGGGGGTATTAATGGACCCAATTGGAGGGAAATTCAAAGGTCGTAGTTAAAAGGAGAACAAAAGGAAGTTACAGGGGAATATGTTGCAAATAGGAAGAGTCCAAATATAAGGACGATATAGTGGAAGTGTGGGAGATAATAAGGGGGTGAGAATAAGAGGCCAAGAAGGAGTTTGTAGGTAGGATTACAGACAGGAGCAAAAAATGAGATAAATATAGGGGGTTAGGAGTGGAGCTGAAGTAAAAGGATAATAGGAGCTATATTGCAGATGAGGTATATATGTCTAGATATTAGATATGTTAATGATCGGTGGAAAGTAGGAGGAGTAATGTTAGTTCAATCTACTAAAAGTGTTCCGGGTAGATATAGTTGTTAGGTGTAATGGGGAGGAAAAAATTATTGGGAGGGTTAATTAGTGAGATTAGGGGCGTTAAGAATAGAAGTTACAAGGTTCCCCTGGGATATAGTTTAGAGATTTGTCAGATGCTAAAGAATGGGGGGAGTTATTGGTTGGGAGGAGGAGTGTCAGAGGGAGTGATGAAATTAATGTATTTAAATTTTCGTTTGTGTCTGCAATTTGAAATAAGTTCATTTTTGGAGTTAATGACATTTAAGTTCTTGTGTGCAGTAGCTATCATATAAGTTTCCAAGGTACATAGTTGGCAAAATGTAGAACCAGGAGTATATGAGTTTAACTTTTTTAATATAGACCAACTTAGGGAGTAGGGGATCTTTTTGATGTTAAAGCTTTTTATTAGGTTGGAAAGAGAGGTGCTAGTAGTACTATTATTATTGTGTTTAAAAGAGTAGATATGGTTAGAGATTCGGGTCTTTATGGGGAAAGCACTGGCACCAATATAGGTATGAATTTTTTTACTAGTAATCGAAACAAATTGTTTCAAACAATCTATCCCTATCCCTTACACTGTTCCCCTCTCCTAAATTTCAATATAACCGAGTAGAACAGGCTTGATCTTTAATTTCACTAACTCTTTTCCCATTAATTTATTTTCCCCTCTTGTCTCCTTGGTCATTTAATGTCCCTCCAAATTATTCATCTAACCCTTAATTTGGTTTTTAAATTAAAAATAAATAAATAAAAAAATTTTTTTTAATTAACTATTCCCTAGCTTCTTTTAAATTTTAATTTTTAATTTTTTAAATTTTAATCATCCTCTCTCTCACATTCCTCTATTTATTTTACCATGCTTTTAACTAATTCTACTTTGACCTTTTTAACCCCCCAGAAACCATAACTGGTAACTACAATTTAATTTGCTCTTAGCTGCCTGAAATGTTAGAAGCTCACTCATTTGATTTCTATTTTTAGAATCAACAATTTCTATACTCACTTCCCACTTAAGATTAATCCCACCCTGCAAAACCTACATCCTACCACTCGCCCACACCCTTAACCTACCTGTCACTTTAACTACATCCCCATACCAACCCTTCCTCCTTTTCCTTTTCCCCCCAATTCACAAAGCGACTTTTTAAACTATCCCGTACCTCATAACACCCCCCCCAAATCTTTAACAATTTTGCCTTTTTGTCTCATTCGGATTTAAACCTTGAATGAGATTCTTCTGTTTTTACTTGGCCCTGGAAGTACATCAATAAAATGGCCTGTTTTCCTCTTCTCATCCTCCTTTAAGTGCATCTGGACCTACCTACATTTTGAGCACTTTCCCCAATCTGCTCCCACGCAAAGAGTTTTTCTTCACATTCTACAATTTCACCGGACTTCTTTTCAACGGAAATTTACCACCCGGACAATTTGCATATCTTTTTCACGGAACTTTTCTTTTCATTCAATACGTTTTTTTAACAAAAATTATTTTAATAATTTTTAATAATTTTTATATTTTTCAAATATTTGAACTTTGGTTTTTTCGAAAGCCAACTTATCCATCTGTATTTCTCCTCTAATGATAAGATTTCGATCTTTGAAAAGCCTTGGCTTAAGGAAAGAATAATAAACACTAGTTTATTACTGAATGCACCTTGCATTGAAAAATTGAAATTTGAAATAAATTTGGACAATCGTCGCATATTTATCACTCTTTTTTCTTCTATCTCTCTCTCTCTCTCTCTCTCTCTCTCTCTGTCTCTCTCTCTCTCTCTCTCTCTATATATATATATATATATATATATATATATATATATATATATAATTTAAATTTTTTGTATTTCAAATATAAATTTTAGAAAAAAAGTTTTATAATAGCTCAATAGTGTGAGACTAGAGCTGTTTATATATGTATTACAGAAGATCAGAACAACATCAGTACCGTCGGTTTCAAATCCAAACAAAGGGGACCTTTCATTGGTCTCCTTTACCGGACTCTCTTCGGCTTCTATTTATGTCTGCCTACCAAGAAATTTGCGACTCGCGCATTGTGTGACGTTTTAACAATATTTTGATGCTCCGCTTTATTTTAATTTTCATTATTTTCACTAATTCGGCATTTACACTCAGAAATATTTGCGTTGTGGGCAAGTTAAAAGAATTTTTTTCTTGATCTGTGAATTTAAGTCGAGGGCATGCTTCTCCCCATCTCCTGCATTGGAGAATTAAAAATCAAAATCTAAAAATTAAAAAATCTTCAAAATTAAAACACCCTACTTTCGAAAAAGGAAAAAAGGAAAAAATCAGTATTGGGAATTAATAATGGGTGTCAATAGCCTACGATGAATTATGGAAAAAACTACCCTGCAATAAGTAAACAAAAGCAGTCAGGCCCATTCTTCTGTTTTAAATAATTGCACTGTATAAGGGGGAAAAAAACGAAAACATGAAAAAGTTTAGTTAGGTTTAGAATTAAAAATAAAACTGTTAATATTATTAATTCGAAAAGAATAAAAAAATATATATATTAAGATATAATAAATAAAATAAAATAATGTAAAAATAATTAAATATAAAAGAATATAAAGTAAAAATTGAAAAATTAAAAAATCAAATAAAAATAATAATAATAATAATAAATAAATAATAATAACAAATAATAATAAATATAAATTATAAATGATAAAATGTAAATTATAAAATAATAAAATAATAATTTAAATTATAAACATAATAATAGTGACATTTTTTACTTTTATATTTTATTGAGTAAAATTATCTAAGTAAAACGAATAAATGAAATTATGCAAAATGCATACAGCCATGAAGATTACTATCTGATTAAAATAACATTCATCGATTTTACCTAAATCAGAAATGGGTAAAGACAGCGCTTAACATGCAAGTACACAACTGGGTTGTTTCACTTTCACACTACTTGTTCCTTCAACGTATAAACATGTGTAGTGATCTTCTCATTACCAAGCCCTGTTACCCCCTTACAATGTAACAGTTATGTAGACGGACATTCAAATAATAAAAAGCAGATGTATAATGTATTGTGTGCAGGAAAGGAGTCGGATCCAATGCTGCATAACTAATGCAGCCTATGAGCCTTATGGGCCCACAAAAAGTGTAGTATCTTGTCTGGAAAGCTGGCACCAGATCCCAAGTATAGCAGGTCTCTTGGGCAGGACCCCCGCCCCCTCCCCACTTGACTTCTGATCATACACCAAGGTGAATTTGGACAACGATCCTCTCGAAATGGTGGACATCTTTTTTAATTTTTGGAATATGTTGAGTGCTGGAGGTGGTTGCGAGTTTAGCTTTACCATTAGGATAAAATTAACATGGAGTAAGTTCCGCAAACTGTTGGCAGTCCTGACATCGTAAATTATCCCTCTCACTACCAGAGGGAGAGTATATAGCAGCTGTGTTTATACTGTGATGCTGTATGAAGGTGAGTGCTGGTTCCCCACTCAGTCCTCAGTTACTCATCTTCAGCGTAATGACAGAACAATGATCAGACGGATATTCAACATCAGGTCAGTTCAGACTCAGCATATCAGCTCTGTTGGCGAGGCTGAATTTACCAAAATTTGATGAACCTCTGACAGTTAGTTGGTTACGTTGAAAGGAGCGACTCTTGAATTTAAAAAATGCAGAGATCTTGAGATAGAAGGCAGAAGGAAAGTTGAATGACTCAAGAAAATTTGGATGCAAACCATCGCCAAGGATCATAGACACTGAAATTTGAACGGGATCAATCCTGAAGAACAATAAGCTTGGAAACTGGGATTGAAGGCTGCCAGAAAACGTCAGTCCCTTGACCAAAAGAAATAAGACAATAAAATGATGATGATCTTGTTGTTTTTGTTGTTAAGCGAGCTGAACCTCTGCATTAAACTCTACAACTGAAATAAAGGCCTTTTACCCACCCGTGACGTCACCAGTTGGCCGCTCCTGGGCTGGTTAGTCACGTGATCCTGTTGGTATAAAAGTTGCTGCTCCGAAGAAGGCCGCGGTTGTCGAAGAGGCCTCTCATAAGGTCACATCCACCCCCACGTTGTGTTTGTTTAGATAAGTGAGTGACCGTTGAGGGGGAATCAGCAACTCGGGATCCCTGTGGAATGAAAGGTCATTCATGCAGAACTGTTGAAGGAAAGAAGTCAAGTCCGCTGTAGTTTTCTCAGAAAATAATTATTCTTAATAATGAATAATGAAATAAAATATACACTTGTTGCGTCACTAGGCCAGTGGCCAGATAATGTTGAGTTCACTCTGGTATGTAATTAGACCGATGGACAATTTATCCTTCTATCAGTGGCGTGCTGTTCTAAGCTCGGGCGAGGACACACGTATCCCGATAGGTGTGATATCTTTCACGAATAGAGAAGGGTTCTTATGTCCGTTTCTCTCATTGATTAATTCACGGTCTGCTTGGTGTAACTCTGGCTAGTCCCCGCCCAATGCTTATCACCGACTGGCTTGTCTTCTCCCAGTGCTTATCGCCGACTCTCTATCACCGACTGACTATCTCTCTCAACTTCAACTCCTTTATATGGAAATCGCTTGTGAATCTAACAACAAAGTTCAACTTCGATAATGTTATTGAGACATAAGATGTTTATAGATCACTCTGACAATACAAATCAAACTTGAAAATTGTTTATCCTTATCCAAATTATAAGTATATTGCATTTCCACTGTTTTCCCATTCGAAACAACAAGGTTCAATTCTGATAATGCCATCTGAGATTGAAGATGTTTTGAGGTCACCGATCATATAAATTGATATATGAACTTGTTTATCTTCAGTGGAGAAATGTTATTTATCAAGCTAGTTCTCATTTGTTTATTTGAGGTCCAATGTTGGTTAATGTTTATGGATACACTATAGGTCATTCTGACAATATAAATTGATACTCTTATTTCAAACCAGAAATTATATTATATTCTACTGGGCCAATTTATACTAGCCGTGTATGCTGGGCGCCGACTTTCGTAGGGCCAGTTAATATTGTCACACAACAAATGCCGGAAAATTGCTTCTGTGGTACCAATGTTCAAGAATTCTGGTGAAAGAACTGACCCTCAAAATTATCGCCCCATCAGTCTCCTTCCGCTCTTCACTAAAATCTTTGAGTCATTAATTAATCTAGTGATAGTCCACCACCTCGTTAATGCTAAACTTCATTCTGACCAACAGTATGGATTTAGACAAGCCCGTTCTACTGCGGATATCCTGACAGTCATCTCTGAACGCATATACCATACACTGAACAAGGCTGGTGAAGCTAGGGTGGTAGCGCTTGATATATTCAAAGCCTTTGACAAAGTCTAGCATGAAGCTCTTCTCATGAAAATTAATGTATTAGTGGACGAATATTTAATATAATTAGATCATTCTTAGCTAAGAGAACGATCCAGGTTGTCCTCGATGGCAGTACATCTAAACAACATGATATTAATGCAGGTGCCCCAGGGGTCGATCCTTCGACCTTTATTATTCCTGATTTTCATAAACGACCTCCGTGATGCAATCGTGTCTGAGATGGGTGTATTTGCTGATGACACTGCGTTCTATTCTCAACATCTAGGCAAAACGAACACACACATATCCAAGGCAACTGCTGAATCCTTAGAAAATGACCTCCAGTCTGTAGTGGAATGGGGACAAAAATAGATGGCAACATATAATGCTACTGACAAAGCTCCTTTCCTTTAACAATTATAAGAAACCTTCTCAACCACTGATTGGCATGGCTAATAGTATCCTACCTGAGAGTCCATCATTCATCCTCAGCCTAACATTCACAGGTAACATGATTTTGAACAAATACATAGAAGACATTCCAAGGCTGCTGCAAAGAAGGTGGATTCCCTCTACCATGCTAGAAAACTTCTCACACTTGCGAGTATCCTATATCTGTTTAAAGCCACCATTCGCTCATGTATGGAGTATTGTTGTCACACCTGGGCTGGTGCATTAACCCACTAGCCTCTACCTCTTAGACAGGTTCTAAAAATAAACCTCCCATCTAATAGATCCCACACTATCTACCAAGCTCTAGCCCCTTTCCCATCGCCACAATGTTGCATCCCTGTGCTTGTTTTGCAAGTAATTGAATGGAATGTGCTCTGACGAACTTTCTGCATTGGTGCCCCCTCGACGTAAATACCCCTGACTGACCCGACAATCAGCAAAATTCCACCCTTCACTGTAAAGGTCCCCAGATGCTGTAAGGTTTTTTACTCTAATAGCTTTTTGTCCTCGAACTTCTAGCCTTTGGAATTACCTCCCTGCTCTCTGTTTCCCTTACTGTACCAACATGCAGAAATTTAAATGTAATGTGAACAACTATCTCTCTGTATAAACCCCTACTTAGCATGCCCTATAAATCTGGCCCCTAATTCACAGTAGCTCCTTACGTCTTAGTGGCATTGTGCCTTGTTTGGGGTGAAGTAAAACTAAAAAAATAAAAAAAATAAAAATTGAGAAATCTGGTGCAAGCAGCTATTTTAGCCAGTGTTCTAAAAGCGAGCACAACATGTTAAAGAATCAGAAGGTTTACTTTTTATCAAAAGATCTGCAGCATTTACTCATGAAGAAGTGCTTATCATTCAATCAGTCGATCAATATCGTTCGTCTCTTTCCTTTCCTGCTTTCAATCAACTTGTATTGATTTTACATTCGGCTGCAGATTTCTCATATTACCAGTTTTCGTAGAATGACTCATAATTGGCAAAACTAGCACTTTTTTTCACGTGCAATGGTCATCGTTAATTGCAAACAGAAATAAACACTGAGTTATGAAAGGTTATTTTAATCAGCGCAGGCGGCAATATAATTGTCAAATATGAATGGCTCGTTTAGTTCTTCTGGTAATGAATTAATTTACCTATAAGCTCTCCAGGCTGAAGCCATGGGTCTCAAAATTTAGGGGACCTTCCAGTGACGTAATATGTATTGCCAGCAGCTTGAGCAAAGTAAATTATGTGTCTTCCTAACCAATCGACCATTAACATTCCCTGAGTCTCTTTTACAAATCCAACGTTGAACCCTGTATCACCAAGCACATATATAGGGTTACTAAAAAAAAATGCCACCCATGGAATCATTAATACCGTTCACAATATTTTCTGCAATCCAACCATATTTGGTAAAAATTGTAGTATTTGTCATAATTTAACATTTTATTAAGACTTCCACTACTACAAGATCGTTACAACACTGAGTCAGGCTAGCCGGAAGTGTCCGGTGTTTTATAGTTAATATACGCTGTGAACGTACATCCGGTATTTTGCCAGTTCATGTACGCTCTGTATGTATATACATTACACAAATTAACTTCAGTCTATGCCTGATTTATCCAACAAGTTTCAGTCATGAATATTGTTATGGTACCTACCTTACAGACTACATGAACTCTTCCGCTTTACTATAAATACCAGGAGAACATGTTTCTCGGTGTTGGAACTACCCCAGTCTAATACTGGCTGTCAGACAGATGTTCAACCACTCTCTTTATATTCTGTATTTATACTTTTTTCGGTACTTTGTTACATTAGGACCCGTGCTAACTTTGACTCCATTGTTAGGGTTAGGGTCAGGGTCAAAGTGGGAGTTAGGGTTAGCGTTAGAGTTAGGGTTAGGGTTTAATGTTAGGGTTAGGGTCATAGTCAAAGTTAGCATGGGTCCTAATGTACTCTTTTTTCAATATACTTTGTTTCACTTAATCCCGAGTTTGTGTCTTCTTTCCGGGCCCCTTACAGGTCCAAAACACTGGCAACGCGGAAGATTAATGGACTTTTATTTGAGAACCTTAAAAAGGACAAATGTGGAGAAACCAACAGCAAAATTACCCGACAACCTCAAAAGTTCTAAAAACAGGCTTTATCGACGGAACAAGAAAAAAAATCCCATAAGTTGGATTTTTTTGAGCTAAAGTGATTTCCTTTTTTTCTTTTGTCTTATAAAGAAACCAACCTATTTTTCTCAAAGCAAGAAGAAAATCAGTGATTTCATTATTTCTATTCCGGCACTGTATTAATTTTTAACAAGATAGGAATACATTTTTTCTCTCCAAAAGAAAAGAAAGTACCACCGCCAGAATTTGCACTGTTGACTAAAGTGTTAACCGTAAAAACTACCGTGAAAGTGGTTTTATACTTTTTCTTTCTCTCTTTTACAACTAATATTACGTTAGCAGCGTAATATAAAAGAAAAAACTTCTAAACGCTGTATTCTATAAAGACACATCTCAACATGGAAGATTTCAAATCAACCATGAGAGAACTCGTTAAATACCAAATGTAACAACAACTAAAAATGAAGAAAGATTTCAAAAACTTATACTGGAACAACAACAACAAAAAAAACGAAGAAAGACTACTGGAACAAAATTTGAAAAATCGAAGAAAGACAACAAAAACCGTAGAAAGACTACATAAAACGAAGAAAGACTACTGGAACAAAATCAAAACATCGAAGAAAGACAGCAAAAGTTTGAAGACTTATTACTACAAACAATGTCGAATATGGGCCAAAATACCGAGAACGAAAATGCTTTTTCTCAAAATACCGTTTGGGGTGCAATTGACAATTTCATTTCTTTCCAGACGAGGATAAAACCGTTGCTTCGTATTTCAGAAGGTATGAGGATCTATACAAAATAGATTGTAAAAATTGGGCAAAATTTTAAAAAGTTCGCCTACTGCACCGAAAATTAGGGTCCGCCGAACATACCAAATCCGTGAACTATATTTTACCCCGAAAAAATAGCGACTTGACTTTTTCTGAAGCTGTTAAAGTTTTAACAGAATTATTTAGGTCTAAAAATTCCCTCTTCCACAAAAGGTGGAAGTGTATGAACGCAATCAGAAAAAACAGCGAAGAGTACTCGACTTTCACGTCAATCATTAATAAACACTGTAACGATTTCAAATTAGCTGAACTGAACGTGGATAACTTTAAAGGCCTAATATTCGTGCAAGAACTTGTACTAGCCAAAAACGCAAAAATCAGACGTAGAGCCCTAAAAAAGTTAGAAAGTGAGCCAAATTTAACATTGCAGAAAATAGCCGAAGACTGTAAATGTTAAACAAGATTATAAAGATATTGAAGAGTCGTGCATTGCTCACATAAGAAAGATATGCCAGAAATCACATTTCAACTCTCCTTTAAAAACAAGTAAAACCAAAAAGAGAGATTATTTTCACGCTCCTACAAAACCAAGCCACCCCAATAAAAAACAAGAAAAATTACCACCTAGCACCTGTTTTCGCTGTGGAACATTTCATTGGGTTATGGATTGTCCATATCATTTTAAAACCTTTCTAACTTGTAATAAAGTAGGACACAAGACTTCACATTGCAGAACGAATAAAGGAAATAAAAGTTGGGTCCAATCCGCACAAACAAACGAACAGGACGGCATAAATATAAGAAAGTACGTACAGGTAAAAATCCCGAATAAAAATATCAAGTTACAACTAGACTCTGGTTCAGATGTGTCGATAATAAATCTGCATGCATGGAAAAAGTTGGATAAACCAACCATGCTAAAAACCAACAAAATAGCTAGAACGGTGACTGGTGAAAAAATTAAATTTGAGGGTGAAATTATTACCAATGTTACTTTAAACGGGACCACCAAAAAATTGAAATGTTCGTATTAAAAAAACACTAACAATTTATTTGTCACAGACTGGATGCAACAGTTCGATCTATTGGATGTACCAATCAACACTTTTTATCAAAAAGTAGAAAATCTGACGACCGAGTCAGAAAAACTAAAGAAGGAATTGAGAAAAACCTTCCCCAAAGTTTTTTCTGGCAGTCTAAGTCGATGTACAAATTGTCAGCAAAATTTGAACTGAAAGAGAACATTTAACCTGTATTTAAAAAAGGGAATGTGCCTTTCGCATCGTTAGAAAAATAAACAAGGAATTAGACAGATTAGTAAGGACCGGCATTTTATATAAAGTGGAGTATAGCCAATGAGCAGCACCTACTGTCTATGTAAAAAAAAATCTAAAGAAATCCGCGTGTGTGCCGATTTTTCGAGAAGACTAAATGTAGCACTGAAGATAACCACTTCTAAACCCAGAAAAAGTTTTTACAAGACTAAATGGAGGCAAATTCTTCTAAAAAATCGATCTTAGCGATGCTTACCTCCAAATACCTGTTGAAGAAAAAAGTTCAAAATTACTATTGTATAAACATGCATCATGGATTATACAAGTTTTGCTTTCAGGGTCAAGGTCGTGTCAGCAGTTTTCCAGCAAGTTATGAATACTATGCTGGGCGAACTTGATTCCAAGATCGCATACCTAGACGATATTTTAATAAATAGTAAAATTATGGAACAACACGGGGAACACGTTCACAAAGTGTTTTCACAAATCCAGGACTATGGCTTCAAAATAAAAGAAGAAAAATGCAATTTCTTCATAGAAGAAATCAAATATCTGAGACACATCATAGATAAAGATAGCAGAAAGCCAGATCTAGAGCGGGCCACTGCAATTATGGACATGCCGGCTCCTGAAAACATCACATCCGTACAGAGTTTCCTGGGACTGGCAAATTATTACCAAGGATTTATCCTAAACATGCATAACCTCCATGTTCTGCTGAACGAACTTTTAAGAAAACGTAAGGTTTGAGAATGGACGCCCGAATGCCAGGAGCCATTCGATAAAACTATTAAAGTTCTAACGTTGGATTTATTCCTCACACACTATAACCTGAACCTAGAAATCATAGTTGCTAGCGACGCAAGCTCGTACAGAATAGGAGCATGCATCCTTCATAAAATGCCAGACGGAACTCACAAGCCCATCGCTCATGCATCGAGGATGTTGCTTCTAGCTGAGAAACATTACTCCCAAATCGAAAAGGAGGCTTTGGGAATAATCTTTGCAGTCACCAAATTCCACCCTTATATACACGGAAGAATTTTCTATGTAGCAAACTGATCACAAACCGTTACTCACCATTTTCGGTTCCAAAATGGTCTGCCCATATACACAGCACATAGACTGCAGAGATGGGGGACAATCCTACTAAACTACAATTTTAAGATGGAATACCTACCCTCGAAAAACACCTATCACGCTGATAAATTATCAAGATTGGTTCCGAGACCTAGAGAACCACTGGAAGATTTTGTGATTGCTTCCCTACAAACTGATCAGGAAATAAAAACTATTTTGTGCAACACAATAAGAGAACTCCCTGTGACCCTACATGAAATAAAACATAAAGCCCTCAATGATGAGTTCATTAACATAGCAAAAACAAAAGTTACAGAAAAGGACCAACATATTTCAGACAGTTTTTCTCTATGTGACGATGTACTCCTGTACAGCGAGAGAGTCGTCGCCTAAAAAAAACTACAGAGGAGAATCCTGAAGAATTTTCATGTTGGCCATCCGGGTACAAATAGGATGAAAAGCTTAATGTGCAGCTACATATACTGGCCTAAAATGGACCAGCACATTGAACACATCGTCAATACGGGCAAAGGCTGTGCCTTGGCGGCAAGGTACCTCCTATTAAACATAGTCCATGGCCAAAAAAAGGACCAACCTTAGTCAAGGATACACTTGGACTTTGCGGGCCCGTTAGAGGGTTTTTACTATTTAATTATAGTAGATAGTTTTAACAAATGGCCAGAAGTGTTCCGATGTAAAAAGCCCACTATGGGGGTAACTATAAACTTCCTTCACAAATTGTTCGCCGTTTTGGGGTGGTCGATTGTTTTGTCAGTGACAACGGAACTCAATTTACGTCCACCGAGTTCTGTGAGATTTTCCAGATAGGACATATCACGA
Organism: Sepiola atlantica; assembly: GCA_963556195.1. Classification (NCBI taxonomy): domain Eukaryota; kingdom Metazoa; phylum Mollusca; class Cephalopoda; order Sepiida; family Sepiolidae; genus Sepiola; species Sepiola atlantica. The sequence continues at coordinate 128,343,666 of OY744519.1, read as the reverse complement.
CCCACCTCCCATACCACCGAGGTTAAACGGGCAGGTGGAGCGGTTTGTGAACACATTAAAAAAAGCCATGAGAAAAGCTTGCGGCACTCTCACGGAAAAGGCCCTGCAGCAGTTCTTACAGGTATACAGGATCACGCTAAATGTTAACACACCATCCTCATTATGTCCTGTAGAAATAATGTTTGCACGTAAGATAAGATCTGTTTTTGACAAATTGCTGCCAAAACAAACCAAACAAGGACGAACCTCTATTGTACCAAGAAAACGTTACATCCCAAGGAAAAGGGTATTTGTCAAGATGCTTAGACATAACACATCTTTCTGGAAACTTGGTACGATATAAAAAAGAATTGGAAATATGGTTTACATAACCCAAGGCCCTCAGCTCTTATAAGAGACACCTAAATTAAATTAGGAAACCACTGTTGGATGACACCGACAGCACTCCCCAAGAAGAAGGAGTTATGGATACCATATACACCACTTTTGACATACAGAACAGCAACAATCTAAAAGGAAACGGAAGTCTTCGGCCGGATCTTATCGTTATAATCTAAAAAGGAAAAAGCAGACTAATGGTAATGTTTGGGGGTGGAGGTGTTATGATACCTTCCTTACGGACTACATGAACTCTTCTGCTTCACTATAAATACCGGGAGCACATGCCTTTCGGGGTTGGAACTACCCCAACCCATTCAGTCTTTCATTAACTTCGGTTGATTGAGAACGTCGGGATGGGGTAATACCAGTCGAGAATTCGTTCTTGACAATCAATCTGGCAGGAACTGGGCCATTTCGGTGGCCTTTTATCTGCCGGGCTGAGGTATAATGTTCTGGGTTTTCCTAGGAGGTGCACCCTCCCAGGCCTTGCCTTCCCTCTTTGGGGAGGAGTAAGTTTATTGCTTGCTGCCTGAGGCGCCCTTACCGGGAAATGCCGATGGGGTTGCCCAGGCTATTTTTGTTAGGCCAGAGTGCTCCTTCTTTAGAGGCGCTGGCTTGATCTCCCCACTTTCCGACCTTGTGTCACATATTCCTACGTGGGAGGGAATTAAATACCTGTAACTACCCCAGTCTAATACTGGCAGTCAGACAAACGTTCAGCCACTCTCTTTATATGCTGTATTTAAAAAAAATTCAATATACTTTGTTTCACTTAATCCCGAGTTCGTGTCTTCTTTCCGGGTCTTTTACAGGTCCGCAACAAATATATCCAACAGTCTTTGTTTTATCGCTGTTCAATGATATGTTCCAAATGTGCACCTCTGGATTACAAGCACAATGGACAGAGATGGAAATAGGCCCAGAATCAAGTTGCCCTTTAAAAAGTTTATATTCTTTTAAATCTACCTTAAATTTCTGATCAAATAAAACAAAAAGTAAGTTTCTACTATGTCTAGAAGTTAAATTATGGATGTTTGAAGTTTTAAAAATATCTTCAAAACTTTTATTCAATTATTGGTCACAAATTTGCTTGATGAAAATTCATATTGGTCAGACAATACTTGAAATATATGATATTCTATTTCTGCTGCTTTTAAGGCTCATTATACTTTAAACTTTAATCAAAAATTCAAAATGATTGGTCGCGATCGAAATATTTGGATTTTATTGTATATAAAATAGTAATGAATCTTGGCAGTTTTATCGATTTCCTAAATAATATATATATATATATATATATAAGGTAAGTTGAGACCAACAAAATTTGAACATTGTTCAAAGAATTCAAAACCAACGAATTATATGGCGTACGATCGTTTCAAAGACAATTTAGAAATATTTTATTTGGTCTTATTGTTCTGAAGAACAATACTCGACAAAAATATTTGATAGCAAATCGTCTCTTCATCAGCGCTCTATATAGAAAACCCTCAATAAAACATCGGGTTTCAGTACTATCTGAAAAAGAACATATATTCAGACAATACAATTAACATGTAACCACATATTTTTCCATCAGGCAGCTTAAAAAGGTATGGCAGTGAAATACATTAGAAACAGCAAATTAACAGCAAATTAAATAACAAATTAAATATTTCAAATATTCACAATATAGGATAAATCAGGAAAAAAAATAGATAAATAGATAAACATAAAATAATTAAATTAAAATAAGAAAAATTAAAATAAAAAAATTCAGTAAATATTAAGTAAAAATTTATTAGAAAAATATACAATACTAATAATGTTAATTTTATTTTAAAGAAAACAAGATAGAGTATAGTTTAAATTAATCAAAAGTTAAAATAATTAGAAGATAAAAAGTCTATAATAGAGTATGTAGAAAAATACCTAGAAATAAAAATATAACTTGAAAATATAATTCTAATTATAAGACGGAAATGTACCATAATTAGAAAACAAATAAGTAAAATAATAATGATGAAGAATAGAAGAATAAAACGTATATATAAAAAAATACCAGAGAGGAACAAAAAATTCAAATTCAAAGTAGGAAAAAAATAGAGAAAATGCAAAGTATAAGAAAATTATTTAAATAAAATTAGGAGAATTAGAAAAAACTCCAAATTAAATAATAAGAGAAAACACAATAATTAGAACAAATAATAATAATAGCAAAAATAGTAATTAGAAAAATAATAATAATAATAATAATAAATAGAAAAAGGATAATAAATTAATATCTACACACATGCACAAACACAAATACATATATACATACAAGAAAATCAAAAGCGCTTTGATATAGAAGACAAATCAATTGTTTTTACATTCTCATTTCTATAACTTATATTTGTATATAAAAAGACAATTAAAGAAATAAAAAATACAAGAAGAAAATGAAGAAATTAACGAAAAATCATTAGAAAGCAATTAGAAAAAAAAAACAAGAGGTCACTTATACATTGATTAAAAACGTCTATAGGAGTACATTAAAAAAACTACACAATTATTAAGTAGTTGTACGTCAATTATTATCTGAGAAAGTTATTATAAGATCAATAAAGTCTTAGCTCAGAACATTGCCGTCATTTCAAAGTGAAAGTCATCGAATAAGAAAGTCACACTTATAAAATCAATGGAATTTTAAATTCCGAGGTAATTATTGTTTAAAATACCTTAGAATTATTTCCCAAAACCCGACTTCACACTCTAGAGGAAACAAACAGACATGAATTTGATTCGCGTATTGGGCCATCTGAAGATTGCAAACTATGTGAAACCGTGGTTATGGCCTACTAAAATACATACTTTTTCTAAGTGCTATAAAACTCTGTCTGGGAAGTGATCAAGCACTGAAAACAAGTGCAAATCAAAAACTCTGAACCGGCCAAAAGGCCAATACTCACAGCCATATCTAAATGAATAAATGCAAAAGTTTTTTCATTTATCACTTCTGTATTACTATCAAAACGGGTTACTCTTATTCAAATCAATAATACAACACAATATTTTGTAATACTGTATATATAGTACAGACAAAGGGCCCAAAGACATCTATTGGAATACCTAAATTGCATAACTATTTTTAAACACTTCATAATAAATTAATGTTTAGTGTTATTCATTTGTAATTTTATTTTCTTATTTTTCTATATATATGTAATAGTTTTGTCGATATTAACAGTAATTAATTAAAGTGATTTAATAAAAAAAAGATAAATTACTAAATTCGTTCTTAAAATATTTGCTGCTAAATTATCAAGGGAGGTAATTTAAATTAAACTAATTAGAAAGAAATATATAGCGATCAGGCATAAGCAAGAGTTCAGAAAGGAGAGAGAGTGACTGCTTGCTCTCTCTCTCTCTCTCTCTTATTCTCTCTCGCTCTCTCTCTCTCTCTTTGAATAAATGTTGATGCTTATCTATTTATATGGATAAATGTGAAGGTTTTTGGCTTGTGTTTACAACAAACTTATGAATGAATGAATGAAATATTTATTATTTCAAGTAGCAAACTTTGTGAAGTGATAGCGAGGGGGCCAAGCCAGTTAGTACATATATATATATATATATATATATATATATATATATGTGTGTGTGTGTGTGTGTGTGTATGTGTATGTGTGTGTGTGTGTATGTGTATATTATGCATAAAACATGTTTATATTCTTTCATATCTTTTATATCTATATAGATTTCATAATAGATTTACTACAAACAAGTTTTATTAAACAAAGTCAACAACTTTTTCCATTGATCATTTATTCAATTCTTTCAATTTATCTCATATGTCAATAATATCAGGGTAGAAAGTTTTCTTTTTAGTTTTTTTTACAAATGAGTCACCGCTTATCAAGGCCCAAAGGCCACTCAAGGATAAGAGTTAAAGAGTTTGTCAGGTTGACAGTGAGACAATACCGTGATGATTGGTATGATGGTTCAGATTGGGCAGAATTTGATTTTATAAAGAAGTTAAGAACATTAATTTTCCTCTCTTTAATTGACCAGTTGATCATGTTATAGTATATATTTCTTTTGATCTTACCGGATTCCAGGACAAAAATTCATCTGGTCTGGTGGAGTATCCAGCTAAGCGCTGTTAATTGAGGCAGCATCAGAAGGTGCACCATTTCTGATATAGGCGTGTAGCCAAACCGATGAGATCTTATTTGGGCTTCCAATACTATGTTATTTTGAATATTTTACTTGTAGGGTGAAGTATCCTCATCAGTTTTTCCTGACAAACCCTTTTACAGAGAGACCGAAGACATTCGAGGATGGTGTCTAGTAGGTAATTCAAACTTTCATAACAGATTTATGACAGGTTATGAATTTTCAAATGAAATCAAAGTAGAATAAATAGTGGTAGTGGTTGTGACCCAACGGGCCACTGGTATGTTTAGTGTATATTATATTCATAACTGAAATAGGGAGGCATAGTGCTGTAGCAGTAACAAACATATCATCATATTCGGTTTAACGTCCATTTTACATGCTGGAATACATTATACGGCTTTGAGAAATTGACCTCCAAAGTAACCTTTCTCTGGCACAGTTCTCTATTTCCCTCATGTCTATTTTTATCACTTCCTCACATTTTTCCTTGGCCTTCCGCCGTGAACTGAACTTTGTCGCATAGCCCTTTAATAATTCATACCTTCGTTTCTTCTCGCTTTGCTCTGTCGTCTAGTGGTTGAGTACTTCCTTCGCCTCTGCACTGTAGTGGCCATCTCCGTGAGTTGTCTGTAACAAAAGACCTTTCTCACCCGCTTCATTAGACAACAATCTTTTCATTTTAATTACTTTTTATTCGGTGTCAGTTTCTATTGCCCGTGGAGATGTTTTGCTTATCGTTGAGAGAGAGATAGAGAGAGAGAGAGAGAGAGAGAGAGAGAGAGAGATTTACGAATATCGTGATTAATTCTTAGCTAGCTTATTGTCTAATCAGTCCTTTGTTATTTGAGGAGACAGGGGGGAGAAAAACATCTTGTCCGCAAGTATGTTTTTTTAGGGAAAAACATTTCCCGTTCTGACTTGGCTACATCGTAATTCCTTCGTCCGACTTCTGTGCCTCCTAAGTACGAACTAACTTAAAAACTCCAATTTTCTCACACATGAAAACTGTGACGTAATATCACGTGATCACCACACAGGTGCAGGATGACCTTTTGAACTAGGGTCATCCACTGTCTCGTCACTTGTCATGTTTCGATTCCCAGGAAACAGCATCGCACTCTATGCACCCGGCGGCCCGCACTAATCGCACAAGCGAAACCAACGACCCCACACCCGTTCTCCACCACATACGTTCATTATCATATAACATTCTGATAAAGGTTTTTATAATCCCACAAGTTACGTCCATCATTATATAACACTCCTCCCTCACCAACCATTCAAAAATACTAGGGAGGTATTTTTCTACGTCCCCCCTTTCATCTCGTTCCATTCAATCTCTAAAATAATCAGGGCAAGCAGGAAACCCCTTTTTTTTTAATTCCTATTCCCTTTCTGGTCAGCCACCTAATTACCTGTAAGATACGTCTATCTTACCATTCGACCACGTTCGTATTTCAACATGAACCCCCAGAGCGACCCCCTAGCTCCCTACCCCCAATGATTTGTCCAATTTCCATCCGAGCCGGCCACACTGCTCTTTGTCTATCCCTTCCAAGGGGGGCTCTCCATAACTTCAGGGCCGGCGACTCGCCTTTCTCATATCCTTCTTTTAAGGAGCCCCATTTGTTCCCGTTGACCCCACCCCATTATCTTAACTATCCGTACATGCCGGCTGCTTTGTCGCCATGTCAATCCACCCCAGGCCAAAAACACCTTCAATTATCACCAATTTAATTTCATAATCAATCATTCCGATCCGTTACTCAGCTTCGATACTCTCTACACTGACCCATAACCGCGATGACCCCTCTGTCATCTCATCAGCCTTTCCGTATGTGAAAGGACCCTTCATGGTTTTTTTCAAGTTGGTTACTGCGACCAGGCATTTTGACCTCATACCAGCTGGACACAATATGCCTCGTTAGCTCCGCTGAGCCGCTTCATACTATGAAACATCCCGAGAATTCTCCAATGTAATCCACCGTCAGGGTTTCCAAAATCAACCTCTGACCACCACCCCCCTTTCTGAGAGGGGGAGATAAAAAAAAAATACCACGAGCATAGGATCTCACATACACCTTTTATTTTATTTTTTTAATTTGAACAACTCGGCTGACCATTAATTAATTTAATTCCACTTTAGTTACTGCTTTTTATATATATATTTTTTTTATTTCATTCTTATATATTTATTATTTTAATACAAGGAGGGGGCAAACAAAAATCAAATTAATGAAGTGAGTCTCTCTCTCAATACGCAAAATTACATTTAAATAAAAAAAGATCATAGACAACAACAACAAAATTAAGCAAAACATTCCATCCGATAACATGAAACAATACAAGAATTCCTCACCGATTCCCCCAACAGCATGCATTATTTTAAACAAGGACAAAAAAGTCACCACAAAATGTACACATTTTTGTTTTTCACGCATGTGTGTGTATGTATGTGTATGTGTGTGAAAATCCGTCACTGTCTTTTTTTTCTTGTCTTTTTCCTTCCTTAATTAAAAGTTTCAACTATTTGAATTTGTGTGTGTGTTTTAAGTTTTATTGTCCTTTCTTATTAAATTTTTTTTCTTTTAAACTGTTTTTCATATAATTATTTTACAATCTTTCTATTACATGTTTTTTTTCTCATCTATTTCAATTTGTGTGTGCGTGTGTTCGTTTATTGTTCTAGCTTCGTCTTCTTTTTTTATCTCAGTAAACAGTTTTTCGTATAATTATTTTAAAATCGTTCTATTACATGTTTTTTTTTCACTTAGTATATGCGTGTTTCCTTCTTTTTCTTTTTAACGTTAATAAATGCATTGAGATTATAAATGTTCTTTCGTAATATCTTTTTCCCCTCTTTGTATTTTTAAAACTAAACGTACTTACATTTACGTTCCTTTCGGTTTCATCCTCTCATCGCAATCTCCGCTCGTCTCTTTCTCTGTTCGTTCTGTTTTCTTTTCGGACCTCACGCTGTAATAAATTTTCTTCTGTTTTCTTTTCCGTCTTTCTTTCTCTTTTTCACCCGTGGTAACCGCGATTCGTAACAAATGTTCATGCTTGAACAACTGGTCATTTGTAACACCAAAAAGGGACATGTCGCATAGCCCTTTAATAATTCATACCTTCGTTTCTTCTCGCTTTGCTCTGTTGTCTAGTGGTTGAATACTTCCTTCGCCTCTGCACTGTAGTGGCCATCTCCGTGAGTTGTCTGTAACAAAAGACCTTTCTCACCCGCTTCATAAGACAACAATCTTTTCATTTTAATTACTTTTTATTCGGCGTCAGTTTCTATTGCCCGTGGAGATGTTTTGCTCATTGTTGAGAGAGAGAGAGAGAGAGAGAGAGAGAGAGAGAGAGAGAGAAATTTACGAATATCGTGGTTAATTCTTAGCTAGCTTATTGTCTAATCAGTCCTTTGTTATTTGAGGAGACAAGAGGGAGAAGGACATCTCGTACGCAAGTATTCTTTTTTAGGGAAAAACATTTCCCGTTCTGACATGGCTACATTGTAATTCCTTCGTCCGACTTCTGTGCCTCCTAAGTACGAACTAACTTAAAAACTCCAATTTTCTCACACATAAAAACTGTGACGTAATATCACGTGATCACCACACAGGTGCAGGATGACCTTTTGAACTAGGGTCATCCACTGTCTCGTCACTTGTCATGTTTCGATTCCCAGGAAACAGCATCGCACTTTATGCACCCGGCGGCCCGCACTAATCGCACAAGCCAAACCAACGACCCCACACCCGTTCTCCACCACATACGTCCATTATCATATAACATTCTCATAAAGGTTTTTATAATCCCACAAGTTATGTCCATCATTATATAACAACTTGCTACTTTAACTGTTCTACATATACTAACCTAAAAACTCTCATCCATTCTTTCAACATGACCATACCAACAAAGTCTCCTATTCTGCGCACATCTCCCTATACTGTCCAGATTTAATCTTCCTCTGAGTTCATCAGAACTAAGCCGGAGGTATCTGAATTTTCACGTAAAGGCTCCCATCCTCTTTATACCCTAGTTGCATGAAACTAAATTAAACTAAATATAGCCCACATTACAACCTCTTACGCCTTGCAGCTATGTTCCAAAATTCATAATGATCAACTAATTAGTTTAGGAATGAATCCTCTACATACAAATATATAAACTTATACACTTACCTAACTTTATATAAATAGAGATGAAAATCTTATTTTCTTATATTAATTTTCTTTTTTTGAGTTCTTGCTTCACAATTGTTGTCTAACTACGAAGGTATTTTCTTCAAAGAACCAATCAGATCGAAGACGTAGAATTTCTACATGATTGGTATTAAAACAAAAAATCTGGCAATGCTGAGCAACAGAAATCTCCTCCATTACCAAGAGGAGCAGATGCTCAATAATTTCACTTGGCAAGGGGTCAGAAAGAGAGTTTTATTAGCAATTTGGGAGAAAGAGTTAAGTCACAAGCTTCTGGCTAGCAAATCATCTGCCAGTGCACAAATATTAAAAAAAAATGGAAATTTTCGTGATTGGTGGTTTAGATTTCCTTTCTCGGAAATTATCTTGTATCTTTTATTTCTTTTTCTATCATTGAGATTTTGGTATTTCCAAAAGATGGAAGAATGTATTTTGCCATAAGAATCATAAGAAGAGAAATAAATAAATGAGGTTAATATTGAGATCAATAGATAAATGAGGTCAGATTTAAATAGATTACGAACAATTGATCAGATATATATATATATATATATATATATATATATATATATATATATATATATATATAAGTAGTAGTAATCAAAAGAACAACGAATGCTGCAATCACCAATAAAAATAATCACATAAAAATACATTAAATATTTAGGTGATAAAAATCGTACATATTTCTAGACAGGGCGTCTTGGTCCGATGGTAAAACGCTGGACTACAGACATCAATATCGAAGGTTCGATCCTTGTTTTATGTACGTATAAAATAAAAAAATATATATTAAGGAAAAATACGTCCTATAAAGTTAAGGTTGACTAATAATGCAATTTTCTGCATCTTAATCACTTAGGAAGTGAGACAATCGAAGTAGTAGTGAGCCAAAGAACAACGAACGCTGCAATCGTCAATAAAAATAATTACATAAAAATACATTATATATATATATATAAGATGTAAGGTATGAAACTAAAAGTAGGATGTATACTTTTAGAAATTTTAACCTATCATGAAATGATTCGGGATAGAGCAATTGTATTGATAAATGAAAAAAGAGAAATAAAAGATGTAAGAATGAGAAATATATTTCATCTTCAGTTGTTCAATGCAAGGTGTATTCAATAAAAGCATGTTTATTTTTTCTTTCCTTAAACCAGGCTTTTCAAAGATTGGAATCTTATCATCAGAGGAGTTACATAGATAGATAAGTTGGCTGGGAGGTAGCCAAAATTAAAAAATTGAAAAATATGAGAAGATAATAGAAAGTAGATGGAAGTGTGTGAGAAGGTTGTCAAAATGCAAAATATGTTCAGTTAGAAAAGAGTCCAGTGAGGAACAGGTTAATAATGGAAAGATAAAAAAAGTTCACTGTTAAGAGTTTGTGGAAAACTGCGTCAAATGTTGTCAAAATATTGTAAATCCAGCAATTTTTTTAATTTGTTAAAGAATTAAAAAAAAATATATATATATATATATATCCAGGTAAAGTGTGTATTAACAGGATAAAGATCCAGAGAATTTCAACTGGGTTTATATAATAGTGTGACAAAATGTCGATCGGCCGTCGGTGATTTGATTCGAACTTAGGACCTTGTTTTTGCTTTTGGGGAATTCCAAATTATTGTTTTTGTTATTAATTAGAGGAGAAGCCGGTCTCCGATAAGGGAGAACAGAATTATTTTCTTCTCGGGAGTTGGTGGGTGAGAAATAACTTATGGTAGAGATACAAGAGGATATCATCAATCACTGTCAGATGGGTTTTCTCTTGTTATTTTGAGAAGATTAAGAGTCCCCAATAATGCAATGGCAACAGCCACTGGGCCACCTGACCTTCATATAACGTACAAGTTAGGTGGTCAAGTGGCGACTCGGGAAGATATAATCAGCTGAACAGAGATAACATAGGAACGAAATGTTTTCTTAAATCGTTAATGCCAAGAAAATTGAAAGGTGTTTCTTGGAATATTATTATTGTCTCTGCCAAAGAGAACTTAAATAGGAAATAGGCCGTGTGGGTACTGTGTCACAGAAGTGGACATCGAATTATTGACATTCTCGGTATTGAATGGACGTAGATTAAGATAATACGCATCCAGGAATGAGCATACATTTTGCAAAGAGATAAGAATTAAATTGTTTGGATGTGTAGAGTGATGGGAGAGAGGTGAGGTGTCTTCAGAATGACATTCCCCGTATTTGCAAGTTAATGAAAATATATTTTTCTCTTCTATGAATAAGTTTCAAGGAGGAATCTCCTCCCCCCCACTGAGGTAACAGTAGGAGATGGAAACAGAAGAAGAAGAAGAAGTGTTTTTTTCTGTGAATGAGTTTCGAAGGAAGGGGAATCTCCTCCCTTCCACTGAGATAACAGTGGGAGATGGAAACAGATGAAGAAGAAGACGAGGGGGCGGATTAAACATACACTTGACCATTCTTGAGTTAGAAAGTGAATTGGAAATTCTCAATATGGAAAGTAACGATAATGAGAATATATTTTTTTGTTGTTGAATTGAATTCTATGAGGAAATCTTAGTTTTTATTAGATGAGGAAATCTTAGTTTTTAATAACTACAAATCAAAACATTATCATTTCAGTGTTGCGTCTGTATATGTCTGTATAAATTATATATATATATATATATATATATATATATATATATATATATATATATATATATATATATATATAATTATTGTTTGGTTTGATCATCAAATTTCAACCAAGGCAAAATTTCATACAATTAGCTCAATAGATTTTCCAAATTTCAGTTCCAAGAATAATAGTAAAGCATTTTGAATCATCCATTAATATGTTTCTAGAGTAGAGATAAATTAATTGCGATTACAACAAGTCCAAAATAGAGTAATCGTTTTATTTTAATTTTACAGCCGTTTCATCTTGAGAAACTATACAAACAGACGGGGTCTGATTTTACAGTTTAAAAGAATCTTCAGAAGTATAAACTTTTACATAATGTTGTGTTTTTTTTGTATAGGAGAATTGACCAAAGTAAGAGCATATATTTTTTATTTAAATTTTATTTTTTAACTTAGTTCCCCCCAAATAAGGCAAGTTGCCATTGTAGACGTAAGAGGCTACTGAGAATTAGGGTGAAAGTTTAGGGGGGTTATTCTAAATTGGGAACTGTGTCATTAGTTTTAAATTCCTGCATGTCGGTACAGTCGGGGAAACAGGGAGCAGGGAAGGAATTCCAAAGGCCGGCAGCTTCAGGAAAGAAGCTATTGGAGTAGAAGGCTCTCCAGCATCTGAGGATCTCCACAGTGAGTGGATGGGATTTAGCTGATTGTCAGGTTGGTCGAATGAGGGGGCACAAGAGCAGCAAGTTCACCGGAGCACATTCCATTAAAGTACTTGTAAAACAAGCACAAGGATGCAACATTGCAGCGATGGGACAGGGGATGAAGCTTGGTGGATAGTGAGGGACCTATTAGATTAGAGACTCTTTTTTAGACCTTGTCTGAGAGAGAGAGAGACTAGTGGATGGTGCACCAGCCCAGATGTGACAACAATACTTCATGCATAGGCGGATGGTGACTTTGTAGAGATATAGAATACTGTCAGGTGTGAGAAGTTTTCTAGCTCGGTAGAGCGAGCCCACTTTCTTTGCAGCAGCCTTGGCAATGTCTTCTATGTAATGACACTGTACATAAGCTTGATCGTCTATCGATACCTGCAGTTTCATGGAAACACCGGAAATCCAGTCAAAGCATCAACTGAAGAATAGTCATGCTTGGTATCTTTAGTCCTATCAGTTGGATTTGCAGTGTTTCCATGCAACCGCAGGAATCGATGGAGGATCAAATTAACGTATCGTGTCATTTGAAATTTTAAAAATAGAGAGAAAGATAGCTTTTTAGCTAATCACAATAGAATGCTATAACAAATACATTTTTACAATTGTTTAAAAGTTAATTTATTCTTAAAAATTCATATTTTCTAAACAAATTAAAATTTCATCATTTTCTTTTTTCTTTAGAAGAAATGTAGACATTATCTTTGAGATAATCCTACAGATGAAATTTTGGTGGGGTTACGGTCTGGTGAACAGCATGTATACAAAATACCCCTAACTCATCTCCCATAGGGAATGTAGCAGCTTTCCCAAAACCCAACAGTTCTCTCTCTCTCCCTCTCCCTCTCTCTCTCCCTTTCTTGCAGTTCAGAAAAAAGAGAACCATTTGATCAGCTTATCCACTTTGTGTTACTTCATACTTCCTATCTATGCCGTCATATCCTGACACGTTGCCTTAATACTAATCTTTTAACTTCTAATAGAATTTTCCACTTTCTTTGCTTAACCTAACCTCCTTATTTGACCTAACATTATTTTTACACACTTGCATCTAATATCGCTACATGGATGCATCGAATAAACTGTGGGGACTATTTAGTTGGTAAAATGTTTGAAACCCAGAGAAAACGGATAAACATGTATGAAAGTGAAATGAAGATAAGGCATGCATAAGTTGAAGGAAGACTAAAACGTAATATAAAGGTAACGCAAAATATTTATATATGTACAAATCTTACATGGTAAAATGTTAGTATGAAATGTTTGTTGGAAGTCAGTTCCGAGAATAGTAGTAAGCACGTGTGTGCGACCATGTTTGTATGTATGTGTGTAGCCATGTTAGTACGTCGAAGTGTGTGAATGTGCGTGTCGCCTTTTGTTCGTGGTTGTACTAAGGTGTATGCGTGAGAGTTGATAATTCGTTTAGGCATTTTTATGTGTTTGTGTCTTTGTCAGCAGTGTGTGGTTGTATGCGTTGAAGAATGATAGGAGTGTAAGCCTTTGTGTGTGTGTGTGTGTGTGTGTGTGTGTGTGTGTTTGTGTTTAGTAGTCAGCCGACATGCATGGCACCACCTCTAGCCTCTCACCAAAGGCGAGGGGTAGAGAAAAGAGAGAAAACAGGCAGATTCTGTTGCGCAGTTTGCTTTTATATTGTTTCACAGTGATTTGGCGGACGTAGTACAGAACACGTCATGTGATCAACATTTTCAGCTTTTTTGTTCGCCTGTTTCTGGAGCTGATTTTTATGGCCTCAGTTTTAGCTTTTGTTGTTGAAGTGAATTCGGGTTGGTTTATGTTTTTGTGTTTACGCCGTTTGTTGATAAAATAGAGGATGTCAAGCTGATAAAACTACTTACTTACTTTCACCTCCTTCTCGCCAATTTGCTTTTCAATGTGCGTTTCAAGCTGGAAATGCTATTCAATACTTAATCATGACAGACCGACAGATGGACGGACAAAACGCTATTAAAAATTTAAACGCAACAGATTGACGGAAATAGAGAATTCTATTTCAAACTTGAGCGTGACAGACCGACCGACAGACAGACAGAGCCTCTTATAGAGAGTTGTGGACAAATCTAAAAAAGTAGGAATTTTTCTGTTAAATGTCAGGCCATAAAGATGACCTTTGACCTTTTTAGTCATAGATGGGGCAACTTTGACCTTTTTGAAAAACTTTGGATCAGATTTACAATTTTTATTTGTTTGGTTTTGATATTTTATCTCATTTTTCATCTTCCTAAGTTTGGGGGTATTTTTCTTTTTTGTGCTTAGAAGGATCATTTTTAAAAACTTTTCAGGCTGACCCGAAAAAAATGCCACCCATGGAATCTTTAATAACATTTACAATGCTTTCTGTAATTCAACCATATTTGGTACATATAAACTTTAGTCTATGCCTGACTTGTCCACCAAATTTCAGTCATGAATGTCTCACAGTTTTTGGTTTTATCTCTGTTCCATATGCACTTCTGTGTTGCAAGTACACCTGGATACGGTGTGAAAAATTGATACACTCCTCTCTTTTTTTAGGGTTTTTTTTTTAGATTTTGAGCGCGATGATGCTTTTCGGGTCAGGAATAGTCTAAGGATTGTTTTGATAGACCTTATATTTTAGATAACCTCACACATATAAATTGGAGAGGGGGACTAAGTCCGGTGAGTGTACAGCCCATTCCGGATCACACCTCCTACTAATGAAATGATCATTAAGTGTCCCCCCCGCATATCATTGAACAGAGATAAAACAAAGATTGTTGGATATTCATGAGTGCAAGTTAGTGGACAAGTAGACTGAAGTTTATTTGTACCAAACATTATCTTTGAGCTAACCCGACAGATAAAAATCTGAGGGCTTATGGTCTGGTAAGTGTAAAGTCATTCAGTGTAACACCTCTTACATATAAAAATGATCACTAAAGTGTCCCCACATATCAGTGAACGACAATAAAATAAAGTCTGTTGTATATGCATGACTGAAACTTGGTGGACAAGTCAGGCCTAGAAGTTTATTTGTATCAAATATAGTTAGATTGCAGAAAGGATTGTGAACTTGATTAACGATTCCATGGATGGCATTTTTGGGGGATTCACTCTTTAACTGTCTCAAAAATGTTTGTGCTGAATCATGTTCCCCCTAAAATGGCTGACACTTCCTTTTGTGATCTTATCAAAGTGTAAACAGGTTTTAACTTGAACTAAAATAAATATTTCTCGAAAACATTTTCGTTTGGTTTGTCTGTTCTATGATAAATCAAGCCTTTTGGAGTTATTGAATGGCAAAACTCAATAGCTATTGCAAGTGGCAGCTCTAGACTACAGAAGGTAAGGAAGTCGCAGTTTAAAAATTTAAATAAATTATCTTTTATTAATAACTAATTATATCGACCCGGTGTTGCCCGAGATCCAGTACATTCAATTTTTTTTTGTAAATATTTCTATGTTCAAGCGCTTTATGTTATGTTTAGTATCTAAGCTAAAAGTGAATCTGGTTTTGATTTAATAAGAGCGAAGCAAAACCATAAGTCAAAAGAACAGAATCAATAGGTCAATAATTCATCCGTGTCTAAACTATAAATGAACTTTGCTTTTGTTTATGAAGAAAATAATGAAAAGCGTAACTGTTAGTGAACCTTAAATGGGGAAAAAGCAAGTAAGGAATGATACTGCTTACTAAAAGAAAAAGAGTTATTCCCCTGAGCGGATTTTTTTTTAAGGTGACTAAGAATAAGAGTTATTCCCCTTATTTATTAAGGTGACTTTTTTCTTTTAAGGTGACTATTCTACATATTAGAAAACTGCTAGATAGGATTAAGTATAGTTTTAAATCAATTGTAGCAAAGTACGTTAGTTTATTGCAAATAACATGGTACAACAATAACAAATAAAACTTGGCTAGTCAGAATCAAAGTTTGATTGGTATTGTCTTGGCCTTCAGGGCTTGATTTATGCTTGTCTATGGGTTTGTCCTGTGCAGTTCTAGGAGGTCCACCTTCCCAGGCTTTGCCTTCTCACCCTTTGAGAAGGGGTTAGTTTATTGCTAATCGCCTGAGGCGTCCCTACCGGGAAATGCCGACGGGGCTGCCCAGGCAATTTTCAATGGCCAGAGTGCTCAACTTCTCGAGCGCTGGTTTATCAAATCCCACTTTCCCGACCTTATGTCACATCTTACCGCTGTGGGAGGTAGATAAATAACATGTATATATACTGATACATGTATGGATAGGCAGATATAACGAGTGTCTTGGTTACCTTCGCTTTCTGGCGATTTTAATTTTAAGTAGTACAGCATTATTGGCGATCCGTCCAGCTTAAATTTCCACCGACAACTGATTCTCAAACTTTCGTTTCTTGTCAATTCGACATCCATGACGTCATTGTGTCATGTCGACTCATATCCCTTTTTGTCTAACCTAGTTTGACTTCATAGTTTGAGTTCGACCCCTATAGGTCATCTTTGCTTGTTACTTTTCCTGCAAACTAGTTTGTTTCCCAAATTTCATGTCACTTTACATGCATTCGCTCGCCTATGTCAAAATTTACATTAGCTGATGTAGCCGCCATCCGACATACAGCCATCCATAATGTAACACAAATATCTACAAATTAATTTAGTTTAGTTTAGAATCTCATTGTTTTTAGTTTGATACAACATAGATAGAAGAGACATATTATTTGTCATTTTTGATTGGGCGTGGAGAGATAGAGAATAATAATAATAATAATAATAATAATAATAATAATAATAATAATAATAATAATAATAATAATAATAATAATAATAATAATAATAATAATCTAAAGCTCTTAGAAACAAAATTATATAGTAGAAACCTAATAAAAGGAATAAATACCTGGGCAGTATTACTAATAAGATACTCTGAACCATTCATAAGCTGGAAAAAAGAAGAACTCAGGCACGTTGACCAGAGGACTAGAAAATTAATGACCATGCATAACGCACTAAATCTAAAAGACGATACAGACAGTGTCTACGTAAAGAGAAATGAAGGGGGAAGAGGACTGGTAAGTATAGAAACTGTGTGGACGACACTAAAAAAGATACATAAACCAGAACACAGAAAGGCTGATCACCACAGCAAGAGACACCATCCCAACGGACAACTCAGGAAGCACCGAAACCAGAAACAAACAGACAAGAAAAGAAAAGTGGGAAGAAAAACATAAGAATGACAAGAGAAGAGACGCACGAAAATAGTTGAGTATGGCTGAGAGAAATACACCTGAACAGAGAAATGGAATCCCTACTCACTGCTGCACAAAACAATACGATTAGGACCAACTACATTAAAGCTAAAATAGATAAACCCCAGGAAAACAGTAAATGCAGACTGTGTGGACAAAGAGACGAAACAGTAACTAACATAATAAGTGAATGCCCAAAACTGGCCCAAAAAGAATACAAAAATAGACATGACTGTGTGGGAAAAGCAGAACACTGAGAGCTATGCAAACAAATGTATTTTGACAAATGGTACAAACATAAATCAGAGACAGCACTCGAAAACGAAAAACACAAAATCCTCTGGGATATGGAAGTACAAACAGATAAACTCGTACAAGCAAGGAGACCAGATGTCATAATAGTCAACAAGAAAGAAAAATCCTACCAAATCGTTGATTTTGGTGTCACAGCCGACTACAGGGTGGAGACCAAGGAGAAAGAAAAACGAAGCAAATACACTGAACTCACCAGAGAATTGAAAGGGATATGGAGTATGAAAACAGTAAATAATTGTGGGAGCTCTAGAAACAGTTCCGAAGAACCTGGAAAAAAGACTAGAATAAATTGGAATCAAAGGGAAGACTGAGACCATACAATGGACGGCAATGATAAAAACAGCTGACATCTTAAGGAAAATTCTTGAATGCGGAAACCTTTCCACTTAAGCTACGAAGACTAACCAATCACATGTAAAGTGTCATAGGAAGAAAATAAAATCGCATAAAGAGTACCACAAGAACCCAAGGAACAGAAACTGCAAGAAATTTCATACCCGCCCCCCCGAAAAAAGTGATGGCACTAGCCCCGGCTGATACCACACAAAACAGTCATGAAAGGAAAGACCGAGGAGGGATAGCACTAACCAGACATCCGCTGGAAGAGTGTAGAGTTCACTGGGATATTGGAGAGGCTTGTTGCCATCCAAATCCCAGAGAAGGCCAATGGTTGTTTCCAATGAGAAATCAATGGTAAACGTCTGTTGTGATAACACAAATTCATTTGCAGTAGTTATCGAAAGAGGTGGAGAGCATTGAAAATCTGGGGAGACTTGTTGTCACTCAAATTCCAGAGAGCACTACTGGTGATTATCAGTAAGCAATCACTAATGACAACCTGTGTGAGAACTCCTAGTGAGTAAACATAATAATAATAATGTGATAATTAGTAAGAGCTATGAAGATGATGACAATAGCTGTCTTTGTTATGTAAGTATAGGTTAACGATTCGAATGCAGATCTGGATCGCATTTGGAATTCAAGGCTGAGTTTGTTTTGACCGTTTGTGATTAATGAAAATCATTAGGTAAATTTGTAAAATAGACATCGGGTTTTATTGGTCAGACAGGAATGTAAAACAAAAACAGATTTTTATAAATACGGTCAGCGGATCGGAAAATGAGGGAAGAGTAATCATTGCTACCAAATAGCAAGGATATCCTGTGCTGTGCTCACCCAGTGGGGCTCTAACAGGGAACCCACTGTATATGAAGAAATGGGTGTAAGAAACATCAATAAAACTAAGCAACGTAAAATATTTTTTGTTTGGTCTCCATTTTGTTCTGACTAAAAGAGAAAAATGCTGCCCGAAATAAATTTATCCTTACACACGGAGTAATTGGTACATTATCCAATCAGAACGCATTATGTGGGGGGAACTGTTGTATACTGTTTTTTTCAGCTTTTTCTCTAGTCGGATGTTTTGACGTCAAGCTGAAGAGACGGCTATGTTCCTGTCTCGTCTTTAACAAAGGCTTGATGTGCGTGAGACAAGTGGACTCCAGAACCAACCAATGATACGGATGTATAGGCGCCCACTGACTCAGCATCATACTTTTGTATTTCTGGCTACGAAATTCTTTCCTGGTCTCTGACTGTTTGTTCATGAAACTATGTATGAATAAAATTGATTTCAAATGTTAAAGAGATATTTTCCCGTATAATCACACTAACAAGGATGGATATCTACTCAATATTCTTATTAAAGTTAGTTCTCCAAAAATGGTGATATTCCCCTCCCCTCTTACAGATTCATTTTGGGGTCACCAATTGCCAAGAACACAAAATTCCTATTATTAATGGTTTCATTATTTTTTTTCGGTCAGTCTGTTCAATGACAAATCAACCTTTTGGAATTATTCAATACTAAAAATGCTGCAAAAAATGTCTTTTCCATAGCAAACTTTAAATGACGGTCTAAAACCCACAAGGAACTCTTTTTTCAGAAAACACCAGTACGACACTGTAATGAAGCACTCTAACAAGACACTTTCGTGAACTTAAAATAAATTAGTCCTGAGAAAAATCTAGTCGTATTAACACATCAAACACCAATAAATCACACGTAAGAAAATTTCTCTGTGTACCTAAAATCAAATGGAACTTCCATGAATAAAATGTCGTTTACAGAATAGTTTCCACGGGAATGTTTCTCTACAGACATAGTCGTTTTCGAGTCCAATGCTAACAAATATCTGCCGAGTCGTCCTGTGAATTAATCTTAGTTCTCAATCCTTTCATAGTACTGTTCCATCATCCAACTGAAAATCTTACTAACTCTTATCCTCAAGTGGATTTTGGCTTAAGTGGTGAACCATTAGTATAACAAAAGGCGTAACCAGGACACCAAAAGTAGGTTTTCACAAACTGCTGCTTGACACAATATTGCCGTAATTCTAACAGCCCACTCCTAAATGACAATTTTTTTTATTTAGCTTGAAACGTCAATAGTTGGCTAACAAAACAAATCATTTACATAACCAATACTGCTTAATTTATTGTCCTGACAAATATATTTACTGCCACATGTTCTTCTTAGACGTCCAACTCTAACTGCCCCCCCCCCTCTTTCCCATCTCCTGTAATACATGCACCTTCGACTGGAAATCCTAAACATCCGATCTTGATCTCAGTCATCCCCATTCGACCACCCACAAGAACCCCCCCCCCCGATGTCCACTAGAGATAACGGCTAGACAGTGTCCACTCAAAAGGGTTTATCTGGAGCCCATCTAGGAAGATTACTTTTCTCAAGTCGGTTGGTCACAGCAGGAACCCCTATTTAATGAGGCACTTATTTTATTTCAAACAAAAAAGCATTTGTGGGTGGTCTAACTCACAATCAGAGATATTTTCAATTTTTTCTGCACCCCCCCCCTTCTCTTAGCCGAACATCTCTCATCCGCAGCAAGGGTGTTATTCGCATGCACCACTAAACATGCTGCCTAGTGCATGTTTACAAAAGTACCCAACAACCAACTAACTATCTTAGAGTATTTTTTTTAGATAATATATTATGAACTATTTCATCTGTATACTTTCATGTTCCATAAATTGTATTCACATAAAAGTTGGGATAGATTTTTTCTGAAATAAAGCAAATATTTTAACAATGTTTTCTTTTATAGAATGTATATCATCAGCATTGATAGGTGGACAAAAAAGTGTATACTCCCATTCCCAAAGAAAGGAGACTTGGGTATTGCTTTAAACTACCAAGAAATAACTCTAACAGCCATTTCTGCCAAAGTCTACAATGCAATGTTGTTGAACTGAATTCGACTTGAAATTGAGAGAGTCCTCAGACGAAATCAAAATGGCTTTAGCAAAAATAGATCAATGTCTGCGCAAATCTTAACAGTTCGGAGGATTATCGGAAGGCATACGTGAAAGAAATCTGAAGGCTGTCCTGCAGTTCATGGATTTCTCTAAGGCTTTCGATTTGATTCACAGAGGGAAGATAAAAGAAATTCTTCTGGCATATGGTATTCCAGATGAGACCGTTGATGCAATAATAGTCCTGTACAGCAGAACAAAGTCTATGGTACGATCGCCTGACGGAGTCACCAAATTGTTTGAGGTCATTGCTCATATTTATCAGGGCAATACTATAGCTCCCTATCTGTTTATAATCTATCTTGACTACATACTCTGTATGTAAATCGATGTTGAAAGCAAATGGGTTTACATTAGTATCTGCAAGAAGCAGGAGATATCCTGTGGAGAAAATTACTGACGCAGGCTGATGATCTTGCAATATTTTCCGATGACCTTGCAATTTTTGCTGATGACTTTGCAATTTTTGCTGACACAACTAAACAAGCAGAGGCCCTACTACACTGTCTTGAAGCAACGGCAAATTATATTGCAAAAATAGAGAACATTTTGCTGAACCAACATTGAAATATCTCTTCCCTAATTGGGACTTGTTTAAAAAATGTCGATGAGTTTACCTATCTTGGCAATGAAAATACAAAGCAAAATTCCACAGAGAGTGAATTAAATGTGAAAATTAGCAAGGCCTGGGCTGGTCTGGACAAGATGAAAACAATTTGGAAGTCAAATCTTCCTACCAAGATGAAACGTGACTTCTTTGAAGCAATTGTTACAGCAGTTCTGGTATATTGAAGTAGCACCTGGATTTTACCAAAAGATTGGAGAAAAAAATTGATGGTATGTACACCAGAATACTGAAAGCTGCTCTTAACATCTCCTGGAGAGCGCAACTCTACAGACACCTTCCTTGTATTTCAACCTCAATCAGAAAAAGAAGAACCAGATTTGCTGGAGGATTAAAGATTAAATCTTTAGCGATGTTCTTTTGATGGCAAAACAGGGACGTGATTCAGTGGGGAGACAACACAGAACATACATCAAGTAACTAGCAATGCACATATGAAGACCTACCTTGTGTGATGGGAGATAGAGAGCGAGATGGCATGAGAGAGTAAGGAAGATCTGTGACACTAGCACGACTAGATGATGATTATAGAATCCATGTTGTTTATAATAAATCATATACAATAGGCATTGTATTTTGCTATTAAATAACTGAAAAAGACTTGATATCACAAAACGGAACACACGAAAAAAAACCCTAATCATATGCATTTGTTTAAAACATAAAATAATATATTTCCAGTGAATGTCCGTGGAGGTCCCTATTTTCTTGCCTCCCCACGAGGGCAGAGTTAGATATAAGGTCGGTTTTTAATGTGGAGAAATCCAGCTCCCCAAAAAGGGACACTCTGGATTGGGACAAAAATAAAAGTTGCCTCAGTTTAAGAAGGACTTCTCCTTCACTGAATGAGAACATAACAGATGAAGTGTAGTATCAGAACAGATACTACTCTTTGATCCCAGCCAAAAGGTCCAAACTTCAAAATAACATTAGTCTTTTTCTGCTTATCTCAGCATTGTTTCCAGTCATCCTGGACCTTTGTTTGCCACTAGACTCAAGCAATGCCGGTTCAGGAGATGTACGGTTGAGAGATTGTGCAATCCACGCTTTGCTATAGACTCACCGTGCAGACACGCTTACAAGGGGTATTTATTGTCTCTAGAGACTGAAAGGGAGCCTCTTAAGTAGGTAACTCAGAGAGAGAGAGAGAGAAAGAGAACGAGAGAGAAGAGGGAGAAAGAGAGAGAGGGGAGTGAGAAAGAGAGCGGGGGGATAAAGAGAGAGAGGAGGAGGAGAGACAAAGGGGGGGGGGGAGAAAGAAAGAGAGGGGGGAGAGAGACAGAGAAATATAGAGGGAGAGAGAGAAAGAGAGAGAGAATGAGAGAGACAGTGAGAGAGACAGTGAGAGAGACAGTGAGAGATGAGGGGGAAGATAGATCTTAGGTTGGACTAAAATAGTAAATATTGTGCAAGTATAAGTAAAAACCAATAATAAGTAAAAGCTAAAAAAAAAACAGGCTAAGTTAAGTGAACAAAACGATTTTTTGAGAGGGGTAGGGGGATACATGCAGTTTTGTTACTACATAAAAGAGTTTGCATTTTCAGGAGAAAAAGTAATATCTACTTCCCTCCCACAGCAGCCAGGTTAGACATGAGGTAAATTTATAGTGGAGAAATCCACCTCCCCTCCCCCCATCATCACCCAAAAAGGGGAGGAGGCACTCTGGATAGGTGCAAAATTTGCTGTGATCGGACGCGGCAGCATTCTCCGGAGGGAGCGCCTCAGGCGACTGGCAATAAAGCAATTATTCACACCCAAAGAAAGAGGTAATGCCTTGGAGGATGGCCTTCTGGTAACGAACAGAACCATATTTTAGTCCGATCTAAGGGCTAATGTAAGTAGAGAAAAAAGTATCTTTAAAAAGAAAAGAAAAAATATAAACGTAGATCAGGATCTATCCATCTAAATATATTCATATCTATCCATCTAAATATATTCATATCTATCCATCTAAATATATTCATATTTACCTATATAAATATATTCATAGCTATCCATATAAATATATTCATATCTACCCATATAAATATATTCATATCTACCTATCTATCTTAGTTGGGTTTGGTTTGTCTGTTTGTTTGTTTTACGGCATATCAACCCTTTTGGGGTTACTTAATTCCCAAACACAATACCAATTGAAAACGATTTTTGTCTACAATTAATTGAACACAAGTTTCTATTTTTACCTATAGTTGTGGGGGAAGGGGTTCATACCTATTATAACAGTATTTTATTTACATCCTCTCCAGGAAGTTAGACACAAGGTCAGATGTGGTTTTGAAAAGCCAGCGCGCTAGGGTTAGTACACTCTGGCCTACAAAAAATGTCTGAGTATCCCCGTCGGCATGCCCCAGTAGGGGCGCTTCAGGCGATTAGCAATAAATTAAACCCTTCTCAGAGAGAACGTAAAGCCTGGGAGGATGAACCTCCTAGAACTGAACAGAACATTACTTCAGCCTGACAGCAACAAAGCCACTGTCGAACTGATTGTCACGGATGTATCCCTGACTGGTATGCAAACCTACTTCAGCTGTGCCAGGTAAGTATTATAATAGTATTAGTGTCTAGATGACCACAATCGATCCGATCGCCGATTCCATAACCTTTGATGATGTCCGTCACAGACCCTCCTTTCATCTTAGTCTTAGTGTAACAACTAGGACGGTCGTCACACGAAAGGAAAACAAAACCTTTTTATAAACAACAACGAAAGGTATTTATTTATGTTACCTACACCGTTGGGTGTAGGTTGGCAAAAGTCAAGACAGTGTCAAAGTGAAGAAAGGAATTATGTAAGAAGCTCGTTGGCTGTCGCTTTTCTTCGAGCTGTATTTCTTCCCGTGGAAAATGGCTTTGCTCGGCTTTCCGGTGAACAAAGGCATTATAATTATAATGTATTGTCTATCTAAATGTACGATTTATCTAAGTGCATTATGTATAAGTGTATTCATTATCTAAGTGTATTATCTATATAATTGTGTGAATTATCTAAGTGTATCATCTAAATAATTGTATGCATTATCTAAATATAAGCTGTATCTAAATGTATTATCCATCTAAATGTACGCATTATTTGTGTATTATCTATCTAAATGTACGCATTATTTGTGTATTATCCATCTAAATGTACGCATTATTTGTGTATTATCCATCTAAATGTACGCATTATTTGTGTATTATCCATCTAAATGTACGCATTATTTGTGTATTATCTATCTAAATAAATGTTTTTTCTAAATGTATTAGTTATTTATCTACCTCCCACAGTGGTAAGATGTGACACAAGGTCGGAAAGTGGGATTTGAAAAGCCAGCGCCCGAGAAGGTGAGCACTCTGGCCTACAAAAAATGCCTGGGCAGCCCCGTCGGCATTCCCCGGTAGGGGCGCCTCAGGCAGTAAGCAATAAACTTACTCCTCCCCAAAGAGGGGAGGCAAAGCCTGGGAGGGTGGACCCCCTAGAACTGCACAGGACAGACCCACAGACCGGCGTAAATCAAGCCCCGAAGACCAAGACAATACCTGTCTATGAGGTGCAGTACCATCGGAACAGATACTACACTTTGATCCCGGCCAGAAACACTATTTATCTAAATGTATGCATTAACTAAGTGCATTATCTATCTAAATATACGCTGGATCTAAGTGTATTATTACGTCTCTGTTTGTTTTTTCTAAATGCCTTATCTATCTAAATATATGCGTATCTAAGTGTATTATCTATCTAAATGTATACTTTATCTCCATGCATTATCTAAATGCATGCAGTATCTACGTATATTATTTATCTACATCTATTCATTATATAAGTCCACTAGCAGAGCTACCCGGTGTTGCCCAGGTTAGAGTGTGGGATAGCATCATATGCAACATCATGGTACGGAGAGTTTACTTTAACAGCAACCTTGATGCTATCAGCTAGATATCTTACTCATCGAGCTATTCAGATATATGTTAATACTCTTAAACTAACGCTAATAAATAGATTAATTTCATTGTGCAACATGTTTGAAAATTGTCATTAGCTTCTTTAAGGGGCAGCCAGAGACATAAAAATACTTCCATTATGTTCACATGCAAATTGTGCATTTAAATACAATTATATTGAAAGTACACTTCCTAGTATGTCTTCGTTTTTAGGGAAAGACATGCACAGACAGAGAGGTGTTCTCCTTGATTAAATATATATATATATATATATATTTAATTTGAATCAAAGGGAAAACAGTTTTGAGTGGAGGGGTGACCATCTTAATATTATCAAAGTTTGCTGAAATTTTGGGAATAGACATCATTTTTTATCATTTACCTATGGTTCAAATTTAATTTGAATCTAAGGGAAAACAGTTTTCAGTGTGTGTGTTGGGGGATTGACCCCGAGGACCCCCAGTGTTGAAGTGATATATTTCTTATATAGCCTATGACCTTGACTGAGAGGTCAGTAGTCCGCATGCCAATTTTCAAGCAATTCTGTCCAGCGGTTTGGGTGAACATAAGACACAAAGATCAGGCGGATACACATACACACACAGACAGAGTTACTATTTCATATATATAGATTATCTATCTAAAGTTATGCTTTTTCTAAATATATTATTTATCTAAACGTACGCATTATCTGTGTATTCAATATCTTAAACTATTACCTATCTAATGTTATCTACTAAGTGCATCCATTATCTAATAAAATAAGTATCTAAGTACATCGAAATGCATTCACGCTCTATCAAACTTTATGGTACTCTTAGAGCTGACGCACCATGTTTCCGTGACATCATGTCGTCAACGTTCGGGCAGGTCTCGGAAGCATCCGAGAGTCGATAAAACTATTAACCAAGAAACATTTGCTTATAAACAGTTTGTTTTCGTTAAAATAAGGAAACAAAACAAAAAAATTGCTTAAAAACAGTTGTTGCGGTGTTTACGTTAAGAAAAAAATTGACAAAAAATGTAAAAAACAAATATTGAAAAAAATTTAAGAAACAATAACATTTGCTTAACAAATCAAACAAAATCATTTGAAACTTTCCGGTGCACCAATAACATTTTATTTAAAAACATTTGATTAACAATGGTTCCTTTGACAAAAAAGAACAAAAATAAACATCTAATTGCTAACAGTTATTTAGCTATGGTTTGTTCGTTCTTTATTTGTATATATGTATTTTAGTTTGATTTTCTTCGTCGTAATTTATTGGCTGCCAGTCTTCAATTTAACGTTTGGCAGTTTTTGGCTCGTCAACTCTCGGGCGCTTCCGTAACCTGCCCGAACGTTGACGACGCGAAGTCACGGAAACATGGCGCGTCATCTATAAGAGTACCACCTTTATTCTTGACTATATAATTTATCTCAGGATATTCATGGTCTGAGCATTACGTGGATTTTATGCTTTTTATACTAATTAGCTACCACTTACCAAGGCCAAAAGCTACTCGAGAATAAGGGTCAATGTGATTGTCAGTTGGATGGTAAACAGTACTATGAGAGGGTTGAAAACGATAAATGGCATGGTCCAAAATGTTATTATTTTAGGGGATGGGTCGACAAATACTAGTTGACATTGGACTTGAAGTCTGCAGAGATCCAGTCTAGTAGTAATGTGTTCCACAGATTGGAAGTTTTTAGAAAGAAACTCTGTTAATGGAAATTTCGTTTGGTTTTAGGTACACAAAGAAAGAAAGGAATTATCTTTGCAGTGGTGGTCGAAGACGCGTGCTGGACAAAATGATGTCACCAGCAGAGCCAAATAGGTACCTGACCATCTGGTTAATTATGCGATTTATTAATTATCTATCTACATATCTAAGTGTATATATATATATATATATATATATATATATATATATATATATATATATATATATACACTAGATGTACTCGTGACCCGTTGGATTACAACAACTACCACTACTGGTTCCACTTTGATTTCATTTAGAAAATTCATAAACTCTGATATATCTGTTAAGACATGCTTCTTGCATAACCTAAAAATAATAAGTCTCTTTACTTCTATATTATTCTTATGGAGTAAGTAAAGAGTCCTATTATTTTGCTATCTAATTTACATGTGTGTTTACGGTGTGTGCGAACACACTATGTAGATTAGCTGAAAAGAGAAAGTCACTCTTTCTCTAAATACACACAGACATTGAGAAATGTTAGAGTGGTTGAGTCAACATACACAGAGAGAGAGAGAGAGAGAGAGCGAGAGATAGCTAAGAGATGGGTGACTTGTTTAGTTAATTACAAAAACGGCTAATTCAAACAGTACTCAATCCCAGAACTAAAGAATATTTTAGCAGATATTTTGTGTTATTAGAGTATATAGGAAAATGGCCTTAGGGAAACTAACGTTGATTAAGTCAGATTTAGTATAATAGATAGATATCTAAGTCTATTCACATCAATCTATTTATCTAAGTACATTCATACACAAGTATATTTATATCTAGTACATTCATATCTATCTATCTATCTATCTATCTATCTATCTATCTATCTATCTATCTATCTAAACGAATTCTCTGTTGATATATTTAAGTTACTAGTACTATTTTCATTTCAATCTCAGGGTATCATCACTTATCTCTTTATCCGTTTGTCTATCTAAGTAGTTTAGAAAAGCAAGATAAAAACAAGAGAAGAAGAAAGAAAATATATTTATTGATTTTCACGCTTTAAACGAAGATAATTAAAACACTTTAACTAATTTTTGTGACATCCTTCTACATTTTTCTTCCAATCAATCATATGTGGTCACACAACGTAACAAATCGATAATTGTGTACCTTCACACCTAAGCCATACACACATTTAAGAAAATGGCTCTGAAGTACCACTGGTAATGTGTCTTTCACTGAACAGTGTTAGGAAGAGAGTAATGGACAGTGTGACAAATAGCGTATCAAATTAAGTGACAGATAATGCAACGAGCCAAATGACGAACACCACAATAAATAATGTCAGCTGTAAAAACTAAGCCAGAACGAGTATGAGCATTGTCTAGGCTTCATAGTTCAAGTAGTCTTATCGTAGCTTCACCCAGGCTTCTCAAGCAAGGTATTTTTTATTTTTACTGAAGAGTCACCACTTATCAAGGTCTAAAGACCACTCGAGGATAAGGGTTAATGAGTTTCAGGTGGACGGTGAGACAACACCGTGATGATTGGTAATGATGGTAGAAGTTTGGCAGAATTTGATTATTTAAGACGACGGCTTAACAAGAATTTGTTTACATTGGACTTGAAAACAACTATGTTGTAGTCGGCTGAGAAGTATTGTGTTCCACGGACGGGTAGTTCTAGGAAATAAACTTTGCTCATGGAAGTTTCCTTTAGTTTTAGGCAGAGAGAGAGGGAAATTATTGACAGTGGTTGTGGCTAGACGAGTTTTTGTTGTGAATGTTATATAGGGGGGGCATAGATTGAAACTCAGTCGAGCACCTATCATGAAAATAACGATAGAGTAGAGGAAGACTAGCAACGTCTCTTCTGTGAGAAAAAGGTAGTTGGGAGGAGAAGAGGACATCGCCCACTAGATTTGTTTTTAAATTGTTTATAATTTGAGCTGGTGTTTTTCTGTAAAAATATTCATTGACCGGTGTTCCTTGCTTTTCTGCGCCTACTCTCCTTCCTTATCTCTTTCTCTTTCATTTTTTTATCTTCTTTTTCGTTACATCTCTTCCGACTTCCTCTTTATCATACCAAACTTCAGAGTTATGGTATTAGTGGTAAAGTTCTTAACATTATTAGGTCTTTTCTTTCTGATCGAAGCTTGTGAGTAACTCTGGATGGTGTTTCCTCATTCTCTTTTCCTATCAATGCTGGTGTTTCTCAGGGATCTATTCTAGACCCAACACTGTATCATATCTATATCGATGATCTTCCTGAGAATATTATTCAGAAGATTAACATCTATGCTGATGATACCACACTCTATTCTGGTGTTGCTTCTCGCCCATCTCCCTGGGATCAGTTGAAATATGCAGCTGATC
Source organism: Sepiola atlantica (assembly GCA_963556195.1). Classification (NCBI taxonomy): domain Eukaryota; kingdom Metazoa; phylum Mollusca; class Cephalopoda; order Sepiida; family Sepiolidae; genus Sepiola; species Sepiola atlantica. Next base: position 128,314,141 of record OY744519.1, on the reverse strand, counting down.
TAAAAGTTGACTTGGGTTCGGTTGTGGATTGAGATACAAAATGGTTTGTTTCGTCTAATCCTGTTAAGACTCAGCTCGTGTCTTTCAATCATTTTTCTTTAAATCATTTTTTCCTGAGATTCTCGTGAATGGCTCTGCTCTTGAGGAGAAATAGACTTTGAAACTTCTTGGTCTTTCTTTCTCATCAAGTCTTTCTTGGAGTTCATACATTAGATCCATTGCTGTTTCTGTTTCTTGTAAAGTCGATTCTCTCTATCGCTCAAAACACTTTTTCACACATCTCTACAAATCTACTATCAAACTATCTATGAAGTACTGTTGTCATATTTGGGCTGGTGAATCTCTGTCCCATTTGAGGATTCTTGATAAGGTACAGAAGTATATTAATATCTAAATTAGAACCAATTGTGGAAGGGTTGAAGAACTGCCAATAAACATGCAGCACAAAACTGATTCAGCCGTTTGAAACTTCGAATGTAGAATATCCGGGTGTATTGGAATTGTCACCCGGCAGGAATGAACATACTTAACACAGACACTCACCTGGCCAGAAGGAACTTAACATGGTTGATGGCCAGAAGAAAGAAACAAAAACATGGTCGATTGTTGGAAATAAAATAATTGTTGATTGATTCAAAACTACCTGCAAAAAAAGTTAGTTGCAGATGTAAATACCCCATCACTAAATAAATGCGCTAGGGGCGTGGCTACATTGACAACAAAGGCAAAACCCCAGAATGAGTGTTTACAGGGGGATGTGTGGGTTTTACAAATTATTTTATAAACAAAACCGAAATTGAGATCGATAGTCGACTGGTAATCGGGTCCGAGAAAACCACCTCGTCAATTCCTGTGTGTGCATCCTCCCTCCTTAGTAACCTGTACTTGCCCATCAGCATTGGCATTATACTTTATACATCAGAATTGTCATTGTTTTTAGCACAGCAGAAATACAACACAAAGATATGTTGTGGATTTGGTGGAATTTTGGTGTTGCACATTGAGTTTGTCCCAGATAGCCATGGTGTGAATGCTCATCTTTATGCTCAATAACTGTAGCGTGTATATGATACTTTGAAAGCATTGCTCAATTGAAGGTACGCATTCCTACAGCATTACAATGCTCAATCTCATGCTGCCAATGCGACAAAGCACAAATTTGAGGAACTGAAATTACTGTCTCAACCTCACATACAGCCCACTAGATTACCACCTATTTCTGGAAAATAAAAATAGTGGACAGTGGTTGTTTAAAGTACCTCGATTTTCCACTCCAATTGGACTGTTTCCTGCGACTGTCAAGACACCGACCATTACGACGCGTCTATCCAGGACAAAATCTAACAGAAAGAGAGAGAGAGAGAGAGAGAGAGAGAGAGAGAGAGAGAGAGAGATACAGGAAGTAGAAGCGATCTCACCACTCTTCTTGCTCTGACATCACTTCCTATGATATGGCCGAAAGAATGGTAGATAGCTCGTACCCTCCCCCAATTTTAGAAAGAGTTGTGATGAATAGTCTTCACACTCGGTGGCAGGAAGGAAAGGCCAATCACCCTATATAATATAATGAAATATGATGCGATATATTTTGATGGATAAACTCTTTTCCCATGTAATTTGTTCAGACTATTAATTAAAACTTTTGACTCAAAAATGGATATTCATTTTCCTTAACTGAGAGTCGATTTTGGTTCAACGATCCTCACGGTGTGTTACACTCTTATGTGTTTCCTCACTAAGATTTAGTTTTCATGTTTCATGATATTTCAATCAGAAAGTTCTTCAAAGTGATTAATATCGATCAAACAGAGCTTGGCGTGGCTTTACATGCTCCACTCGTTTTATAGCTTCACCCACTCATTCTCCTATCCACTCCCCCCCCCCCCACAAAGCTGGTTTCATGTTTTCCAAATTAACAATCACATATAGCAATCTTTGTATTCATTTCTATACGTTTAAATTTTGAATAACATGCATGGCGTGCGGGGGTGGTTCATTCAGTGAATTTAGAAAATGTATGCAATTTAATTGGGAGGTTGGAAAAGTTTAACCGGTGCTTATATAGATGAGGGCACATATGAAAAACGCAGTTACAAATAAATTAACCGGAATACTCTTTGATATACTTATGTATCAAACAGAAATAGGTATATACAGCAAAGAATTAGCAAAAATCATCGAGTAGAATTTTAATCTATTATATAACGGGCAAACGTCTGTGTGTATGTGTGTATGTGTGTATGTGTGGAAAAAGCTCCCAAGATACTCGACAGACATCATAAAGTTGACAACTATCTGAATCCTCCAGCTTATATCCAAAAACGAACCGACACGGAACTTCTCGAGGGTGGGGGGGGGGGGTACCAAATTTCATCGTTTTCCCCTCGTCTGTATGTTGTACACATGCGTACCGAGCCCAGATTAAAACAGTGTTTAAGTGACCTATTTTTAGTCAATTGTTATACTCTGTTCGTTTGGAGCGTTGGATAACGACGAAGGACCTAGAGTTTGACAGGGGAAATGTCTGTGTGTATGTGTGTATGTCTGGAAAAGACTCCCAAGATACTCGACAGAACAACTGTAAAGTTGACATTTTCTGAATCCTACAGCTTTCGGACGCATAATATCCAAAAATTGAAAATAAAACATTGATTTCTTCATATAGAACGGATCCAAAACGTGAGACGGGAGGGGGCCTAAATTTGGTCGCCTTCTGGCAGATAGTACGATCTTCGCATTCGTCTGTGCATAAAACACATGCCAGCTTCAGACTTTGTTAAAGTGACCTATTTTTCGACAGATTTTATACTCGCTTTCGTGGTCCTATGGGTATCGACAAAGGTCCAAGACCTAGAGGTTTATGGTTCGATCCCAGGCCGATAATAATGAAGATAAACACAGTAGTATAATTAACAAAAGTGTATTAACATAAGTATGTTACAGGAGTATGCGTCATGCGCTTGGGGCCATAACTGCCACACTTCGCTCCACTGACGTTTTGATGTTACTGTATTTACTGTATCTGGGTAAGTACATTTATTCCTGAAATAGGTAAATCAGCTTACCCCATAACAGTTAGTGAAAGAAAAATTATTTTTTAAATTCTTCTAGATTGAGGCAATTTTTATTTTTGTTCCAATCAAGAGTGCTCCTTTTTAGGGAACTGGATTTTCCCCACAGTAAAAACCAACCTTGTATCTAACTTTGCCCTCGTGGAGAGGCAAGTAAATAGGAACGCTGATACACTCCTCTCTTGGCATTACACTAATTTTGAATGTGATGGCCCTGTTCAGTTCAGGGATAATGTAGGGATTGTTTTATAGACATTTTCTTTGAGATAATTCCACAGATAAAAATCTAGGGGATTATGATTGACCGAATGTGAAGCCCATTCAGGATCACACTTCCTACTGATGAGATGATCACTAAAGTGTCCCCACGGCCATTCCCATAAGTTATTTGAAGTGTGTGGAGTTGCTTCATCCTGTTGAAACCAGTCTTCATCCTTCATCGTCTTTTTTTTTTTTACTAAAATGTGGTCACCACTTATCAAGGCCAGATGCCACTCGAAGATAAGGGTTAAGGAGAGTAGAAAGTGGATCTTGGGTTTACTTTCGTCAGCCTCGTAACTCGTTTCCCTTATTTTGTCCTTTAGTCCTCACATTCCATGAGCGATGTTTCTGACTAAGGGGGAAAATTGAAGTTTTCATGGTCGGAATATCTCCATCTAACACTTATTGTTGGCTAGTTTTTGAACTTGAAGTAGTATATTTCTTTTTTAGCTCCTTATATCAAGTGGCTTCATGTCTTGTCTGGAGCGATTTCCATAAAAAAAAAAATGAATGATTGTTAGGACCAAGTTCACATAATTGTGGGGATGGTTTTCGATAGGAATCTGTTGACATTGGCTTTGAAGACGACCAAGTTATAATCTGTGGGGAAGCAGTCCTGTGGCAATGTGTTCCACAGACGGGAAGTCCTTGTGAAGAAGCTCTATTCGTGGAAATTTCGCCTGATGCTAGGCACACTAAGAAAGAAAGAAAAGTGTTTCTACGTTGTGGTAGAAACATGAGTTCTTGCTGTGAATGTCTTACAAAGAAAGAACCAGAAACTTAAGTTCAGTCGATCACCTTCCATGGAGATAGCGATAGAGTAGAGAGAGACTAGCAACATCTTTTCTGTGAGAAAGGGCTGTCTGTTTTGTTGCTTTGTTCTTCTCATCCAATACAAATCTAAAATCCATACTAATCATAAATCATTGTATTCTTTACAAGACAAAAATAATTAGAACTAATGTACCACCGTCGTCGATTTTCAATCTAAAAGCTGTTCTCTGATTTTATAACCAATCAAGTAAGGGAGATAATCTTTCTTTTAAACTAGACTCGCAAAAATATTTTCTTTTTTAGATATTTTGATTTTTTCCCCCTTTTCTTTTAGTGGAGATTGAGGGGCACTTTGATGATCATCTCATCAGTAAGAAGTGTGATGGATATAGCGGTCTATGGAATTGGCTTGGTCGAGTTCAAATCCTATCAGATTAATTTTGGTTATTTATGCCCTAATACTGTTGAGGAAACGTATGTACCTGCAATCACCTCCTCCTCCAGCTCTAAGTAAAATAGAAACATATGTTCAAGTATGTATACAATGAATTTATTACAATAGTGTTTTTGCATTAAATAACTCTCTCTCTCTCTCTCTCTTTCTCTCTCTTTTTATCTCTTTCTCTTTCTCTCTTTCTCTCTCTCTCTCCCTCTTTTTCTCTCTCTCTTTCTCTCTCTCTCCCTCTTTTTCTCTCTCTCTTTCTCTCTCTCTTTCTCTCTCTCTTTCTCTCTCTTCATCTCTCCTCTCTCTCTCGCTTTTCTCTCTCTCCCTTTCTTTCTTTCTTTCTTTCTTTCTCTCTCTCTTTTTCTTTCTCTCCGTCTCTTTCTCTGTGTGTGTGTCTCTCTCTCTCCTTCGCTCTCTCTGTCTTTCTCTCTTTCTCTGTCTATCTTTCTCTCCCTCTTAAGAGGCTTTCTATCAGTATCTAGATACCCCTTGTAAGAGTGTCTGCACAGTGAGTGTATAGCGAAGCATGGGTTGCTTAGTCACCTGACCGTTCCTCTCCTGAACCGGCATTGCTTGAGTCTAGTAGCAAACAAAAGTCCAGGATGACTGGAAACAATGCCGATATAAGCAGAAAAAGACTAATGCTATTTTAAAGATTTCCTTCGTTCTTTGGCCTTTTGGCTGGAATAAAGGTGTAGTATCTGTTCTGGTACTACACTTCATCTGTTCTGTCCTCGTTTAGTGAAAGAGAAGTCCTTCTTAGACTGAGGCAAATTTTATTTTTGTCTCAATCCATAGTCTCCCTTTTTTTGAGGGAGCTGGGTTTTCTCCACATTAAAAACCGACCTTGTAACTAACTCTCCCTCGTGGGGAGGAAAGTAAATATGGACTCATTACACAAGTCTAGAGTCTAGTCTATCCTACTATTTAAACCCATAGCTGGAGGGAGGATATATGTATTGATATACTTTTCCTTTACTTTATTTACTGGTGAAGTACCCTCGACAGAACTCGAAACCGGCCCGCCGACGACCCGCGCCTGTAACCACTACGCCATTTCCACGTTACCTACTTACATATGTTAATATCGCCCTCTTCATCATTATTGGAAGAGAATTCGTCGTCAGCAGGAGTCTGCTAAATAATCGATAACTTCTTCTTTCTCATAGTATTCGAGCAGTGCTCGTGCGTGCGCGCACACACACGCACACATACACACACATTTACACACAATTATTGTTGCATGTGAATACATAAACGTACAACACACTTGTCTTTTTTTTAAAGTGTAGTATCATTAAATGATGACCGATGACAACAATACCCAATGTAACCAAACAGAATGATTCCCAACTGACTATTTCTTCCGACGGCATCGTCTCTGTTCGAGCTACCTGCCTATAAAAGTAAACCGAACGCTTAAAAGAACTACCCCGATTTGGGGGTTAAAATTACCAACAACAACAGAATCCACCCGGAATAGCGAAAACTCCGACACCCGGAAATTTGCGATCTAAAAAAAAGAAAAGGTAAGACGGAAACTAGTGATTGGAATTTTGTTTTTCCTTCTTAAGTTTAATTTTTGTTAAACAAAATTATTAAATTTAATTGTTATTAAATTTATTAAATTGTTAAAATTATTTGGACGTTTTTATAGACACCTTTTTGTGCAAGATTTAAAAAAAAATATTTTCGCGCGAGTTTTTTCTTAATATTTTGCGCAAGTTTTTTTTTTAATTTTTGCGCAAGTTTTTAATATATTTTTGTGTAAATTGTTTTTTAAGAAAATATATTTTTGTGCAAGTTTTTATTTTTGCGCAAGTTTTTTAATATATTTTTGTGCAAATTGTTTTTTAAGAAAATATATTTTTGTGCAAGTTTTTATTTTTTATTTTTTCGCAAGTTTTTTATATATTTTTGTGCAAAATGTTTTTCAAGAAAGCATTTTTTTGTGCAAGAATTTCTTTTGAAGAAACTATATTTTACGCAAGTTTTTTTTTAAGAAAGAATATTGTTACGCACGTTTTTTTTCTTAAAAGGAAAGAATTTTTTTTAAGAAATAAAGATTTTTACCAAAGTTTTTTTTAAGAAAAAATATTTTTGTGCAAGTTTTTCTTTTAAATAAAGGATATTTTGCACAAGAAATTATTTTTTAAAGAAAGAATATTTTGTGCAAGTTTTTTTTTCTTAAAGAAAGAATATTTTTGTGCAAGTTTTTTTTCTTAAAGAAAAGATATTTCGCGTAAGTTTTTTTAAGATAGAATATTTTTTAAGAAAGAATATTTTTGCGCAAGTTTTTTTTTTAAGAAAGATTTTTTTTTAAATAATTTTTTTTACGTAAGTTTTTTTTAAAAGAAAAAAGAATATTTTTGTGCAACTTTTTTTTTTAAAGACAGATTTTTAGTAGTGTTGAAATTATCAAAATAAAATACACGTGAGAAAACGAAAGGAAATAAACATATAAACTACATATTTGGGAGTTCTAAAAAGTATACAGATAATTAAATCATTTATTTATGTCTTGATGGACCGGAACCCTCAATTATACTTATTAAATAAACAGAGAAACAATATAAGAAAACAATCTCTATATTAATAAAATTGTATGGCCACTTCTCGTATGTCTGTATATGTGCGCGTATATTTCTCGCTTCTACGTAACTTGAGCATTATTTCTTAAATTTACTAATAATCACTTATTTGTTGAAATCAAAAATGCAACTTCGTAGAATACCAGAAACTATAACTAATTTGGTAATACCAGCCATCTTAAAGCTAAAAACTTCAATATAACCAAATTAGTATTATTTTTTTAAATAATAGTAATTTGGTAAAAAATAAAAAAAATAAAAAAACGAATCAAGAATGAAAAAAAAAAGAAAAAAACCTAGGCAACAACGTATAAGGTATTCAATATTGGTATGGTTTGTTTTTCAATATTTGCATTTTTTGTTCTGTTGTTTTTACATTTAAGTAACACCTATCTTCTTTTTTTTACGTATTGTATTCCTTTGTTTTTGTTTGAACATAAAGAGCACCTGCCTCTTAATCAATATGCTATTTTTGTAATTGATTTGAACGCGCCTATATCGATTAAGGTTGAAACGACCAGAAAAAAGGGTCACCGATTGTGAGTGGACAACGAAGGCAAGAATCAGAATTGATTCTTGATTGTTCCATGAAACAATGAAGCAAAAATTTATTTTTCTTTCCGCTCCCAAAACAACAAAAAAGTAACTTTTTACACACACACACACACACACACACACACACACACACACACACACACACACACACACACACACACACACATACATACATATATATATATATATATATATATATATATATATATATATATATAGAGAGAGAGAGAGAGAGAGAGAGAGAGGGGGGGGAGAGAGGGGGAGTATTGAAAAATATTTCAGAGCAAAACATTTTTTTTCTAAATTTTTTAGATGAAGATTAATAATAATTTGTTGTTATATTCACATTTTAGTCGATGTCACCTCCGACCTTCTCTGAGAACATCGCAAACTCGGGAACCTGTACTGAATCTTTTTATAAATCCACGGGGGTAGATTGTTCTTCCAAAATTAATACTAGAATTGTCTACATGGACCCCCCACCCCCCAAAAAAGCGTTGGTCAACAATCAATTCTAAATAACAGACTTCTGTGAGGTTCAACGTTCAATCCTTACTACAGGGAATAATAACTATGAAAAAATTAACAATTTTTCTCTCTCTCTCTCTACCCCCTTTCATCTCTCTCTTTCCATCTATCTATCTTACACATCTTCAACCATGTTACTTTTTGAACACCCCACCCGACATCTCTATCTCTATCACCCTCTCTCTCTCTCTCTCTCTCTGTTTGGCAACTGGTTCAATATAATAGAAAGAAAGAAAAAAGGAAAGGTCATCAACAGCTAACTGATTGTTTGGCTTAGTTTCAGTGTTGTTTTGGAGGAAACTATCAGTAAACATGAAATAACGTATTTTTCCGCTGTAGTCGTGGCAATCTCAGTTGTTCTCGACTCACCCTTTAAGAGTGATCCTGGTCACGGCACCAAACAATAAGAATAGCCCCCCCCCCCCTGCATTAATTTGGTCCCTTGCGACCACAAGGGAATGAATTTTACAGTATTTTCTTCTATCATAATCAGCTTTGGGTTATACAGAATTTAATGAGATAAAGTTTGTAAGTGTATATTTGGTAGTTTCTGATTTGAGGCAAGAAACACATAGACGAAAATTCGACTTTCATTTATATTACAAGTGAAAAATAATAATAATAATAATAATAATAATAATAATAATAATAATAATAATAATAATAATAATAATAGTCATGAAAAAACAGCGCTGGGAACAGTCCCAAAAACCTGGAAAAAAACTAGGAGAAATTGGAATCAAGGGAAATGCTGAGACTTTACAGCAGACGACAATGATGAAAACAATTGAAATCTTATGGAAAATCCTCGAATGCGTAAATCAACCCACATAAACTATTGATTGGCTGAAAGAGAACTTCGGAGGCCGATTGATCAGTCTCAAGACTAATTTTGAGTGGCCACCCCATAGCCCGGACCTAAGCCCCCCAGATTATTTCCTTTGGGGCTATCTTAAGGACAGAATGTACGCAAGGAAACCCAGAACCATCATGGAACTCAAGGAAGTCATCAGGGAGGAGATGAGAGCCATTCCCAATTCAGTCTTTAAGAACGTCATGGACAACTTCGTTCTGCGCCTCAAGAAATGCACGGAGCTAAATGGAGTCCATCTAGAACACATGCTGTAGAACGGAGAAAAAAAGGCCAAATACCCTAGTGTTTTGATATGATGTTGTGAATATCATAAACTAGTTATGCCTCAAAATTCATTTCATTCAGACGAAACACTAAGAAACGTGGCCTAATTAGATTTGGGGCCCGTTTTTTGGGGGGGTCACCCTGTACAAACACTAACCAGTCACATGGAAACTTCAGAAGTAAAACAAAAAGATGGAAGGAACACCACATGAACCCAAGGGAACTGAAACTACAAGAAATCTTATATAAACTGTGCCCCCCCCCCAAAAAAAAGGTATCAGCCAAAGCTGATACCACACAAAATGGTCGTGAAGGGTCAGGGAGGATGGAGAGACCGAGGAAGAAGAGCACTAACCAGACCTCCACTAGATGAGGGTGAAGTGTACTGGAACCTTGGGGAGGCTTATTGCCACCCAAATCTCAGTGAAGACCAATGGTCGTTGCCAGTGAGAAATCAATGGTAAGAGGCTGTTGCGATATCGCATCGTTATCGAAAAGAGGTGAAGAATACTGGAAATCTGGGAAGGCTTGTTGTCACTCAGACTCCAGGAAATACAACTGGTTGTCGTCGGTGAGCAATCACTGACGATGATCTGTGTGAGAACTCCTAGTGAGTACAAATGATGATGATGATGATGATGATGATGATGATGATGATGATGATGATGATGATGATGATGATGATGATGCTGATGCTGATGATGATGCTGATGATGATGATGATGATGATGATGATAATAATAATAATAATAATAATAATAATAATAATGGACCAAATCTTTTTTGATAAAAAATAGTTAAGCTTCAGAGTGAAACATGTTTTTTTTTGGGGGGGGGGGGGGATATTGACAACAAATATATGCAGCGAAACGGAAACTGAAAGGAATCTTCTGTTAAACATTACACTTGAAGTGACTTATCGATTACTTATATATTACGCATAAGTAATGCCATACCGTCGTATATCAACAAAAACATTGTCACGCTCGGCTGTTCAGTAGCGGCGAACGACAGACGTACATTCAAACAGAGAGGGGGGGGGGGATAGTTGCATAAAGACGGAGGGGGGAAAAGAGCGTAGTTCACACACGTTGATGGTATTTGGGAAAGGATGAGAAATAGAATTGTAACACTCGGCTGTTCAGTAGCAACTGACAGCAGACATACATTCAGACAGAGAGACGAAAGAAGGAAAAGAAGGAGGAGGAGGTGAAGACAGGTTGAAATAAATGGGGTAGAGAAAAGAGTGCTTTCTTTTTTACTAATAGATCACCACTTATCAATGATAAAAACCCCTCGAGGATGAGAGTAAACGAGATGGACAGATAATCAGTTGAATGATGAAGAATATTATGAGAGGATTTAAAAATGACGAATGAAATGCACAAAATTTGATTATGTATGAGGACGGTTTATGCCAAGTGTTTTTGTTTACATTGAATTTGAAGACGACCATGTTGTAGTCTGCCGGAAAGCAGTCTTGTAGTAACGTGTTCCACAGATGGGAAGTTCTTGGAAATAAACTTTGTTCATGGAAATTCTGTTTGGTTGTAGGTATACAGAGGAATAAAGGAAAGTTCTTTGCAGTGGTGGTAAATAAATAAGTTCTTGCTGTGAATGTTTTACAGGGAAGAACCAGAGATTGGAGCTCAGTCGATAATATATAATCAAGGGTGATAACCTCCACACCCGTCCCTTATTTAAAAATAATTTTTATAAATATCTAGCAGGACCTGTGTTCCAGCGCTGCCCAGAGGAAATATAAAATAATAAAGTAACTAAAAAATATATAAATATTAGAGAATTAATTCTGAAAAATAAAAAAAACATAAAAGAACCTATTTCACTGTAAGTGATTTAGGTGATTAAAATAGGATTTATCAATGTTTTGGCGTTGACCGAGGAGAATATAAAATACTGCTTTAATTTGATAAAAAGAAATGCTAGAGTATCAATTAAAAACTCCTAAAAGAACCCATTTCACTGTAAGTAATTTAGGTGATTAAAGTCGGGTTTGTTAAATGAGTATTTATTGTTTTAAATCAAATAAAATAGATTTCTCTACGTTTTGGGTGATTGGGATCCCCCCTCTATAGTTTTAAGTAGGGGCTAACCTAATTAAATCCTATTTCAATCACCTGAATTACTTACAGTGAAATGGTTTCGGCTTTCAAGTAGCACAAATAAGCAAATATCAATCCTTGTATAAAAATGGCATAAGATCGTATGTTAGTTAATAAAAATGTATATAATGGATGATTTTTAGTGAGAAGTATGTATGTTCTTACCAGCACTTGGCAAAAAAAAAAAAACGCGTGTAGAAGCCATTAAATCGGTAGACACTTCCGAAAGTTTTAACATATTGTAGTAACGTGTGAAGAAAATATTTAATAGCTGACCTCTAGCAAAAAAGGAATGGCTGTTTTAATGCTGAACGCATGTTAGTCAATAAAAACATATATAATGCATGTTCTTACCAACACTTGATGAAAAAAAGTTTTAAAAACGCGTATGGAAGTTAGTAAATCGGCAGACTCTTCGAGAATATTGTTCTAATGCCGTAGCAAATACAGAATATTACCGAAGAAATTGTTTTTGATTCCACTTAAGAATAAATCCTTCTAGACTGAGGCAATTTTTATTCTGTTTAAAGAACAGGATTCTCCACAAATAATTATGAAAATAGGTTTTAAATACTTCATTTTTATAAATTTGCTAATAGTTTTTTTCATGAATAGAAACGAAATTAGAGAAATTAATGTTTTCCTGTGGGTTTGAAAATACATGTTAAATATTTTAAAAGACTACAATAGAAGGCACCATCTTGAGAAGCTGTTGATTAATTGGTATATACCACTCTATTCTTGAATGTGAAAAAATGTTTACGGGATGTACCAAATTTAGCGTTTAATTCTGAATAAGAAAAAATACTAACTGTAATTAAAAAGTAATCAGAAAAGCTTACCGACGCAGACGTCTAAACTCTAAGTGAACATTTGTTGTTTTTCAACGATGCGAATGTGGAGCGTTCGTTAAGTATTCTGGAATAACCGGTGTTTATTTAATTTTTATTCCATGAAAAATTATCACACAGTGAATCTGGTGACAGTGAGAGTAGATAAATAGTAGTGAGTAAAAATTGATGTTGCCGTCTCTTTGTAAGCTTTATTTGGGAGAGTCCGGTAATCCGGAGAAAATATAAATATTGAAAGAAGAAATGAATGCATAATTTCTGGAAACACACATGAGGGCTTAGCCTAATTGAATGGCAGAACAGATTAGCATATGAAGGTTTTGGCTATTATCCTATTATGCTTTAATGCAGACGATAAAAATCGACTTTACTTTATTATATAGAAGTGTGTGTGTGGAGGGGATATCTTCCTTGGTTATATATTATGATTTCATACTTATCTCCCTTGCCAATTTCTGGAAAATATTATTTGGAGTCTATTTGATTAAATATTTATGAGAATTTGTATCTGTATTCATATTATATATTCTGTGATATATTTTTTTATTTTTAAGTTAGCATAAAGTTATTGATTAAAACAAGAGTTGTCCAAAGAGATATAATCTAACATATAAAGTTATCTTGTCGGATTTTCAAATTTTGCTTCTGATAAGCCAATTTTCATTCGTTATTGTTGTACCATGTTATTGGCAATGTAATAATATACTTAGCTACAATTTATTTTAAAAACTACTTAGTCCAGCTCGGCTGACTGCTAATATGAAACATTTTTAGATAATGACTTGAAAATAAAAAATCAGGAAGTGCGATAACTTATTTTAAATCAAAGAATATGATAGGAGTTGTCTACTTTAAGTTTAAAAATTTGCAAATGAATAAAATAAAAAACTATAATTACTTTACTGCATCTTGGAGATAATCACGTTGACACACTGGTTCTCACTAGATTACCAAAGTTAAGCGATATTGAGACTGTTCAGTATCAGATTGGTGATCATTTGAGAATACCAGGCGTTGTATGTGGGAAGACGGTGACACCTCCCTGCAAAACATTGCAAAAACTAACGTTGTTATCTCCTTTAATCAGGATATATGTGACTGGGGACAGCTCATAAATTTAATATTCCCTAGAAACTTCCTTACTGGAATGGAAGCCGGGGTCAACCCGCCTGAGTGAATGCTGTACTACGTACCAGGTATACCGGGCAACACCGAGTAGGTACAGTTAGTAAATGAATAAATAAATGTGTTACTGTCTCACATGTACTGCACGTGTGATCTGGGTTTCCTACCCCTGGAGTAGATAATTATAATAAACTTGAATAAACGAGCTGTAGCAAAGAGAATGCTGTGATGTTGGGTTCATACATGATTATGGCATAAAAAAAACAAATATTGGGTATTATATTCCTTTCTATGTGAAAATACTGTTGAATTCTCCATATATACATTCAATAAACTCTGCTAAAGGCAGTCATCTTCTTATCGGCTTTCTGTCTACTACCCGCCTCTGATTATCACTTTTCCACCTCAACCACTTAACATCGTCGCTAATGCAAAGGACCTGGCAAGTTCACTACCTGATCTGGAGATCCTTTCTAAACTTAGCAACAAGCAGTTTCCGTCCCCTATACATAACCCTGGTACAGCTCATTCTTGAGTATGCCATCAATGCAACAAGTACCTATATTCAAAAAGATATCGTACACCTGGAGGGTGTTCAACGGTTGGCAACCAGGATGGTGATGGGATCCTCCATGCTTACCTACAAAGAACAACTTCAAAGAATAAATCTGCCCTCTCTTGAGCAGCGAAGGATGCAAAGAGACCTAATTCTGGCACACAGCATCATTAACAGGAATGTAAATCTACCTTTAGAGGAGTTTTTCACCCCAACACCTTGTTGCGGTCTCCGTGATCACCTACAGAAGATGTACCATCGTTGCTTTCGTTTCAACAGAAAGAAAGGCAGTATTCTTTGTCCGTGTTTCTGCTCCCTGAAACATCCTGCCAGAGAAAGTCGTGATGTTGCCTATCAGGTTTAAAGTCGCCTTGGACAAACATTCAGAGTGCATATCGATGCAATATCTTTTAACTGTCTTTTTACATGGCTTGCTGCAATTGATTGAATATACACACGTTGCAGTAGCAGCACTAGTACTAGTATCAGTATTAATGATAAACTAATGTATATGTTTATTGCATGTTTTCATGCGTGTGTGTATGTGAATGTGTATAATAAGCTGTGCATTCACTGTTTGAAAATCATCAGCAGCAGTTTTGTTCCTTTCTTCTTCTTAGTTCCAGTAATAAATTCGTACGATCCACACACCACACGTGTTTTTATCTTTGCTCCTCCACTTGACTTCTTGGCCTTTCAGCTGGGAGGGGATAGTAAATGCAGTATTGTGATGACTGCAATGATTCCAGCCAAGAGTAGAATTATCAATGTTGTTACATTAGACCAAGGATGACCAACGACACTCATTTGCCCCACACTTTTGATGACCTTGTGCCTAATTTGTCCTGAATCTAAAATTTTATATTTTGTGCAAATAAATAATTCAAAGTGTCAAAAGTCACCATCCACTCCCTCAAAACTCCATAATTTTCGCTTCTGAACAAACCGGAAAATAGTGGTCGGTCTATTATTTAGAAAGGATTAGGAGGGTCCTACTAACCGTTTTTTTTGTTTTCTGTTGCCCCACTCCCCACTACCAATGAATTTGTAAAAACTTATATTTCTGAATAAAACTTTAATTTTCTAAAACACTTTAGGATATCTTAAGTAGGATAGCCCCTAGAGTAAATGTGGTATTATAGTGAGTGCACTGATTCTAGCCAAGATTAAAATAGGTTACAGAAGACAAAGGATGACCAACAACTCCTCATTACCCCACACTTTTGATGGCCTTGTGCCTAATTTTTCATACCGTATTTTAATTTTATTAAATGGAGAATAAATAATTCAAAGTATAGTATCTGTTCTGTCCTCGGTCAGTGAAGGAGAAAAAAATTTAGGCAATTTTTATTTTTGTTTTAAATTCGGAGTGCTCCTTTTTCGGGAGCTGGATTTCCCCCACATTAAAAACCGACCTTGTGTCTAACACTGCCCTCGTTGGGAGGCAAGTAAATAGGGTCTTGGACACGTGTGGCTGTTCTTTATCTGTTTGCATTTGTCGCTCACTTGACTTAAAGTTCATATTTTGCTTCCACACAAATCATTCTACTATGAATAACTTTACAGCAACGTTGTCAGAACTTTAAAAAATGCAAGTTTTAAATTTAAAGAAAAATCCGGTTCTTTGATACAACAGGTGCGCGTGAGAAAATTAATGTTTTCCTATGGTTTAGATGTACGATTGAAACATACAACTTTAAAATTACTTTTGATTAACACGTCTGCCATTTTTTAATCTGTTAATAATAGATTAAAATGGCTTACTTGTGTTTACTATAGTGACACTTTGTTATTCGAAAGTGATTTTGAAGCCTTTAAATTTTCGAATAGAAAGTAATTTCTGGCTTGAATTACAATATAAAGACAAGTATCAATTTTCTTATCTTTTTGTCTTTGCTGGGGATGGGGCATCCTACCAAATGAAGTGGCATAGTTAAAAAAGAAAAAAAAAGAAAAAAGAAAATGAAACAAAAATGGGAGTAAAAAGACACTGAGTAAGTACAGCTAGTCATGTATTCAATAATACTACAGATTTCCTCTTTTAACAATATGACATACAGATGACAAGACTCTTTTCTTAATGGTGATGACGTAGAACGGGTATTGGGCAACCTTTGCTTATGTGTTGACCAGATTAAGTTTTCTCAGCTTGGACACGGGCCAGAACCCTAATTATAGACTATGCATATGTACTTGCACATTCATATATGCTATAGGTATAGATATAGTCAACTATTGATTTTTATGCATTTATGAATTTGTGGTTACCAATATAAAATTCCTTATATAAAAAAGGATATTCAAAAAGCAACCGTAAGAACTAAAACAAATTTATGAAAAGTCCAAAAAGATGTTTTCTATAAACACATTTGCTATCACTTTCAATGGTTCTAGTCTAGACCGAGGTCTGACTTAAAGTTCCTGTTGTATATTAGCGGTGTTTCGAATAATCCCTTTGGAATTTTATTTTATATTTTCCTTAAAAAATGTCCTGATCAAAGGTCGCCACGGGCTACAGGAAAAACCTTTGTGGGTCAGATTTGGCCCGCGAGCCTGAGGTTGCCCATGCATATCTTAAAAGATATGCCACAGTTTATGAATTTTCTAATGAAATCAAAATAGAATAAATGGTCGCAGTGGTTGTGGCCCAACGGGTCACGGGTACATCCACTTATATTAAATGGGCACTTTCTCTGTGGATGTGTCTGTCTGTCTGTCTGTCTGTCTGTCAGAATTTTTGCAAACGTATATCTTAACTTCTTTTAAAAATGGGAAATATTACATTAGTACTAAGTAATAAAGTCACAACGAATAAATCGTATACATGACCAGAAATCGAAACTGAAACCTTGAGTCTTACATTCTAACCAACTGAGCTATTTGCTCTTTCGTATAAATGTGTCTTAAACCATTCCCTTAAAAAAATAATTATAGCTTTGGCATGGCGTCATAGATTTATGATTTACTTCATGTTTCAAAACATGAATTCAAATATAAGCAATAATAATAAAAAATAAATAGGTAAACAGTATCAATAGCGTTGGAAATTATTTTAATAGTCCCCAAAAATGTATTTAGCTTTAACTATGTACTGTATGCAGTTTTTTTCACAATTATATAATTCGAGACAAGTAAATAGGAACACTCACTTGCAGACAACGAGAGAGAAGTGGGTGACATAGTAGCCTAGAAAAAATATGCGACCTGGGGGAGCATATATTTGCTAGTCTAGTGATACCATGTGGTGTCTCTGTCTGTCTGGCAATTGAAAACGAAACCCTATAACAAGAGCAAACACAACTTTTAAAATTTTATGAGGAATCCAATGGTGGTATTAGTTTTGTATTAGTGCGTTTTACAATGATATTGTGGGGGTCTGCGTTCGCACCGGACATACATAAAAAGCAAAGACAAGGTTTTACTTTATTTTATTTATGTGTGCAGTTAGCCAATAACCTGGATGGGAGACCAATAGTGTGGATGATGCCCCTCAACCTGCACATTAATAGAAAAGAACTGATGATGATGATGATGATGATGATGATGATGATGATGATGATGATGATGATGATGATGATGATGATGATGATGATTTTACGAGCAATCAAATGATGGTCATTATTATTCAAGCTTGATTTTCAGAAATTTGCAATAAAATCAGGTCTAAAAATAATTAAGTGAGTATTAAGAGTAGATCAATCACATGTTTCACGCAAGTACGCTTAAATATAAAACATTTTTTTAAATTACATTCTTTATTATCTAACATATAACGTTATGTTGCCGGATTCTTAAAGTCAGACCCAAATAGCAATCAGTTTGACATATCGATATTTGATTCGGACAAGCCTATTTTTTCGTTTCTTCCTTCCACTATGTTATTGGCATAAATATATTTTATTTTGTGTCAGTTTTTTTCTGAAAATACTTATTTCAACTAAGACTGTCGACCAAGGGAAGAGTCTATCATGCATGTGTATACAGTGTGATTATGTATGGAAGTGAAACCTGACCAGTGAGGGTTGAGGACATGCGTTGCATGTAGAGGAATGATATGAGAATGATACCATGGATGTGTAATGTGAGTCTTAAAGAGAGGCTTAGATCTGATGACCTCAGAGGAGGATTAAATCTGGACAATATAGGAAGATGTGTGCAGAAGAGTCAACTTTGATGGTATGGCCACGCTGAAAGAATAGATGGGAGTTCTTGGTTTAGTAGATGTAGAACGGTTAAGGTAGCAGGTTCAGTAATGGAATGAAACATGCGTTTTCACTTTTAACTATTTAAAATTTCTATTCTACATCTTTTACTTAGATTGCCCTCACCTAACGTAGAACGTACAATGAATTGAATTGAAAACTTTCCATGCCAAGCAGACGTGAGCTGTTTTGGCAAACATTCAAGCAATTTTATTCTATGATTGTAGCTGTAATGCACTTCTATTTCAAAATGTCATTTTAATTGAGTTTCCAGAGAAAAAGAAAATGGCTCGACGATTCTATGAATTATTCAAGTTATTATCTTTATCTTTAATCTTCGCCATGAAAGATTCGCAAATACAGAAAATAATTGCATTGATTCTCGCTTTTATATGGGTAAACTCAATCTTTTTATACAAAAAGAAATAGCACTTTTAACATTTTTTATACTCCTTCACACTAACCTCACCATGAAAAAGTGTTTGAAGGGTTAGAATATTTGATATATTATTCTCTCAAGATTAGCAACACGTGAGTAGAGAATTTAAATTAATTCTCTGTGCACATTGTGTTTTGCTAAAAATAGCTGTGTATTGCAGACACATGTAGAAAATAAAGGACAGTAGAAAAACCTGTAGTGAACAAAGATATTTCATTTATTAATAGTTTGCCTACGGTAAACTAGTAATATTGTAACCGAGACATGTATAGATAAATTAAACATACAAGTAAATACATTGTTTCTATATAAATTAAAATGCACAAGTTATTGATAAGAAGGTAAAGAATGTATGTGCTAGGCAAATGGCAAATCTTACATTTTCCTCATGACGTCTTTTCCGTTACATAACGTTTCCAAAGACAGATCGTTTTCGCCATTTGTTTTTCATTTTTTCCTATTTTATTTTGAGGGGGGGTTAAATCCATGGCTTAATATTAATATATTATTTAATCACGGGCAACGTTGGGTAGGGACAGTTAGTAGTAAATAAATAAATATCAAAGTTACGTTGATGCGAGACACACACATGCATGTTAACTTGCCCCATAATTTTATTAATATAGAGATTTAATTGAAGATAGTCACATTATAATTTTTCTAAATAAATTTAGCTAATAAAGAGGATACATTATATGACCCCGGATCAACTTAATTTTCTGTAGCACTTGTAAGTATTTGGTATACAAGAAGTGCAGTGGAATTACTGGTAGGTTGAGAGTTGATAACCAGTTTGTGTGCAAGAAGTGTAAGACAATGGAGACGTGTGAGAATTCAGATGTGGAGAAAGTATATTTGGATGGTGAGGCTATTGAGGTTATTGAGAAACTTTGTTACATTTTAGCGTTCCAAGAGAATGTAATGTGAGTTTTAAAGATAGACTTAGATCTGATGACCCCAGACGAGGGTTAAATCTGGAAAGTATCCATTGGAGAATAGGTAGGAGTTGGTGCTTGTGTGATAGAAAGAGTTAAAAGTAGAGACTTTTGCCATTACTAATTAACATAGCGTTACCACTATCGACCAATGGAAGAGTCTATCAGGCATGTGTATGCAGTGTAATGATGTATTGAAGTGAAACCTGGACAGTTGAGGACATGTGTTGCATGTAGAGAAATAATATGCAAATGATACGATGGATGTGCAATGTGAGTTTTAAAGACAGGTTTAGATCTGAGGATGTCAGAGGAAGAATATATATTGGCAGTATAAGGAGATGTGTGCAGAACAGGAGACTTCATTAGTTTTGTCACATTGAAAAAAAAACATGGGAGAAAGTGATAAGGATGGATTTGAGAGAAAGAGGGATAAATAAAGACCTGTCCAGAGATAGGTTAGTTTGGAAGTCAATGTCTAAAAGCTGTCCAACACATGCCAGCATGTAAAACAGACGTTAAACCAATTATGATGACGATGATGATAATGTTGGTGGTGGACCTGTCCAGAGATAAGTTAATTTAGAGGACAATTTCTAAAAGCTGTCCCACACATGGCAGCATGTAAAACAGACGTGATGATGATGATGATGATGATGATGATGATGATGATGATGATGATGATGATGATGATGATAGTGGTGGTGGTGGTGGTGGTGGTTTACGTGTGTTGTAATTTGAATATAATGCAAGAAAGATTTTAATATGTTTCTTTGTATACTATTAAGTATTCTGATTGCCATAATGAGAAGAAGGCTAAAAGCAGTCAAATCTAAATTCAGTCTAAATGGACACAAAACATATGAATGCTATTTAGATCACCGTAAATAGAAATGAATGAGTATCTATAAAAAGAAAAAACTATTGATGCTTGTGATATTACTTTCTAGACGACAAGGCAGGTGGTCTACTTCTAACACTGCAAGGCAGGCTTCCTTCTGACCAACTAAGGAAAAGCAGCGTGAGACAAAAAAAAAAATCTTGGAGATGGTCGATAGAAGCTGACAGGCAACGTCACTGGAGACAACTGCAATCCATCAACAAAGATCGGAGCAGATGGAGAACTTTTGTGAACTCTCTAAATCAGCATTTCTCAACCGATGTCTCAGGATGCCCAATGTGCCCTGAAAGATTCTCAGGTGTGCCGCAAGCATTTGTATTATTTTAAGAAAAATTTGATGAAAAATTAATTCGTGAATTTTTTTACTAAAGCCACTCGAAGATAAGGGGTACTGAGATGAATTGATTGTCGGTTTAATGAAGAAGAATATTATGAGAGGATTGAAAATCATTAATGGAATGAACAAAGTTTGGTTTCTTATGGGGTAGGTTCATGACAAGTATTTACTAGGCACACGGCAGGAGAAAGGAAAGTTCTTTTCAGTTGTGATAGCAATACGAGTTCTTGCTGTGAATGTTTTACAAGGGGGGACCAGAGATTGGAGCTCAATCAAGCATCTTCCATGAAAATAATGATAGAGTACAGAAAGACTAACAACGAGATTCTGTGAGAAAGGAGCTGTAGAGAACATCCCCCACTAGATTGTGAAGTCGATTTTGTATCATTTATTTATTTTTTACTAAATAGTCACCATTCAAGGCCAGAGGCCACTCGAGGATGAAGGTTAATAAGATGGAATGATTGTCAGTTCAAATACTTGTGGGGATGGTTTTTGATAGGAATCTGTTACATTTGGGATTATTTTTTAATGTTTGTGGGTACGTTTGCTAGTATAAATATCAACTGCTCAGATAAAATTGGTGTTCAGTTCAGGATATGTTCTAGACAAAGTTACAGGGTCAGTCCTACCTGGAAGTAATCTGGGGTTCGTGAGAACAGGAAGTGATAAAATTA